>JAYMTA010001671.1:0-19089 GCA_036897625.1 Pelargonium cotyledonis
AGAAGAAGAGGCAGTGTAGTTAAAATGAGTTATGTCTAGGGTTTCTGGTTTAAAATATAAAATTACTTGAGATGGGTAATATGGACATTTTGTTAAAATTACATGTAACATGTGATGCACATGGTCACTTAAGTGGCTAATTCCGTTAAATTTAACTAACGGAGCGGGTTTTGACAAATTCGTTGGGGTCATCTGTTTTAAAAAATAGTTTTTGGGTGTCACCTGTTTTGAGTGACAGTGACAAGTCTGTAGGGTATCTGTAGTTACCCCAAACCTTAATCCCTGAAAAATTAAAACCTTCCAAAACGTAAGAAACTACCTACTATCGCAAGTCCAGTAATGGCCATTTGGTCTTTATAGTTGGTGTTGCAGGATTGATTAGAATTGGTCCGTCGAGTAGTCGCCGCTGCCCGAGTCAGAGATGGGCTCAATTTCCATCTTCCCCTTCTCTCTCCTTGCTCTGAGTCTGCTTCTGACTCAGTCCGAGTCAGCTCCTCATCAAGCGTTCCGCCGAGATCCGGGCCACCCCCAGTGGCACCACAACGCCTTTCACGATGTCCGCGACTCCGTGCGATCCGACGTTCGCCGCATGCTCCACTCTCGCGCCGAGGTCTCCTCCTCTTTCCAATTTCTCTAACCTACAATTTTGCGATCCTTTGTTGTTTCAGTGTAGCGATTTTGGTTCTGTTTTCATTTTTCCTGAAAATTCATTCCTCAACTGTGTGTGAGTGTTGTGCAGGTTCCGTTCCAAGTGCCGCTCGAAGTTAACGTGGTTCTGGTTGGTTTCAATGGTGACGGAGGCTATAGGTTCACATTAGATTCGCATAAACTGGAGGAGTTCTTGAGAGTTGGTTTCCCATCTCACAGGCCTTCCTGTTTCGAGACCGGGGAACCTCTCGATATTGAACATCGCGTCATCTATAATGCATTTCCAGTAAGTGTTTGCATACCCTACTGTCTATTTATTTTATGTTTCTTCATATCATATTTAGCTTCTTTGTACTGTTAATTTCCCATTAGTTTTGCGAGTAATCCATAAGTTTGGTTATCTTTCATTTGCTATGGAACAAAATCATTCATACCCAAGAATGAAAGGATTTGTGAATAAGCTCGAGGATTGTTTGTGTTACCATTATCCTGTTTCATTAAGTCCTAACATTAGGTTAACACCACAACAGAGCCATCCACTGAGGATGGCACAAAGCAGTCTTTGACTGAATCATGGCATTGTTTCAGCTGTTGTACATGAAATGTATAATGAATTTTGGTACCATGTGGTAAGACTAGCTGTTATGCAACACTTTCTCTTTTCTTCTCAATTTTGAATGGACCATAGTATCTAGGGGCTAGCTTTCGATTGATCCTTTTAGCCACAAAGGACTGCCTGTAAGGCTGCAATTTAAGCCATACCCAACTTCTCACATCAAACTGCCTAAGGCTGCAATTTAAGCCATACCCAACTTCTCACATCAAACTGCCTCTTACTCCTCTTGTCAGCTGCATTTTCATCATATTTTGGGCCTTGGACATATGATATTTTGGCATTTTTGGCTCATTACCTTGCCAGCAAGCTTCTGTCCACTGTAGCTATCTTTGAGTCTCCAGATATGTAAGGTATGTGCTCAGGAGGAGGCTGACCATAAACTACCTCATAGAGAGTGGAATGAGTAGTACTGTGGTAGGTAGTATTGTACCACTAATCTGCTAGAGGTAGCCATATATTCCACATTCAAGGATGCCATGCACCTCAAATAAGTTTCCAGGATTACCTCAGTTAGCCCATCGGATTGAGGATGGATGGTAAGCTATGGACAAGTGCAACTAAATTCCCTGAAACATACGTAGCTCCTCCCAGAACCCACAGGTACTCTCTCTATCAAAAATCAAACACTTAAGCAATCCATGCAACTTGAATACATTATTGAGGTAGAGTTGAGCCATAGTTATAGCAAAATAAGGGTGGAATAAGGAGATGAAGTGTGCATACTTGTCAACCACTACTAAGATTACTTCTTTCCTTTATGATTTTGAAAGCCTTTCAATAAGGCTCATACATACCCCAAGTGATTTTAGTCAAAGCTATGAACTGACTATGGAATTTCAAAGGCTTACCTGCAAAGCACATCATGACCTCTCCAACTCTATCTATAGGCGAGATTTTTTTATTGAAGCAATGTTGCTCAAATTATAGCTTCCGACCTAACAAAATCATCAGACTTTGACATTACTCTTTTGGTTACCCACATCACCAATTATAGTCCTACTGTTTTCTAGGGCTGCAACTCTCTAAAATAAAGCCATTGGGTGCAACTGTGAGATTAGATGCACTGATTACTACAAAAAAAGGAGTTGAGTTTTTCTTCCATTTGGTCCAACCTGGTTATGATTCTATCCATATGAGTGTTGTTATTATCCATGTAAGCTTTAAGCACTTCATTGTTGGTCTTGATCTCAGAATGCACGACTTGCATCTGGCTTTTGATTCCCCCCCTCTCTGAGTGTCTGTAATCTTCTCTTGTAGACAAGTAGTGATTGAAGCTCCTGTCATGCCTATAAAGTTTGCTATGATGCCTATGATAGGAGTATTTTTTGTCAACAGAAATTACAGAGGGAATGAAGGAATTTAGAGGATAATCGAGACAAGGGAGATATAGAGAATATTCATAAGAGAGGGTGTGTGTTAGAGAGAGAAATGAATAAAGATATCATGATGATTAAACCATGACATTTTCCCATCTATATTGCCTTTCTCTAATATAAATGACAGCTGAGAGCTACATAATACAAAAATACATATTTGGGTTAACAGTGCCTTGACTTGGAAATATAGAAATAAAGAGACCAACTACTCTCCCAACTAGCATAACTACCTTTTGAATTCAGCTGATAACAATCCATTGCGATTCCTACGTTGTATTGTTTGGTTAAAATAAAGTGTGAGAATATAAATCATTCTCATTTCAATTTTTGTTTGGTTAATTCTTTTTATTAGAAAATGAAATTGATCAAATTAGTCAAACTTTTAGAAATTATTTAAATATATATTAGAAAAATGTCATTTGTCATTTAAAATTGAGAAACGTTGCGCAAAAATTTCTAGATTCTCTCATAAGTGTATTTTTTGTTTTCAAAACAGAATTCATAATTGTATTTCTATTGTTAGTTAGCACTACATAAAGTGTGGATAGTTTCTGACACAGTATAGAGAGCAGACAATTTGTTTTGAACTACATAATGATCTAGAATCCAAGTGCAAACCAAACAAAATTGCGCAATCAATTTATAAGATGTGTACTCGCACGTCAGGCATGGTGTGGGGTTTACATGATAAATGAGTATGAAGAACAAAAATTCTATTCCTTATATCTCAAAATGAGTGTTTACTTCCATATTTTTCTAAAAAATCAATTTGTTTCACTTCTTTAGTATTCCCTTATACCTCTAAGTGTGCTTGTTATAACAAACTTAAGGGTTTTAAGTAATTTAACTTCCGCACAGTGTTCGTTATTCACACATAACTAACTTACAAAAAAGAAAAAGAAAAGTGGACTCTCATTTTAGGATTGAAGGATGATATTCGAGGTACGGGAATGCTCTTCCATTTTGACTTCGTGTCCTTTTTTGGATTTTACGAGCTATCTAATGTAGATCAATTTGGTTTGATTATCGGATTGATTTCCAAAGATAGCCCCTATCTGAATCATATACCTGACTGAATTGGCACGCCACTAAATATATTACTTTCACCTAAAATGGTACTTTGGGAATGGTGGCTTTATTTGGGGACTAGGTGCACCTGCTCTATTTATTTCTACTTTATACTTGTTTGTTCTTGATACAGGTTGGACAGGCAGAACTGATATCCCTTGAGAAGGCAGTGAAAGAGACCATGGTTCCTGCTGGGGTAGCCAGAGAGGTGCTCCAAATTTTGCTATCAATTGTTACTTTTCTTAACTGAATATGAGATAGTTATGAGCATATGTCTTGATGCAAATTCATGATTTATTTATTTATTTATTTTTTAATTCTAGAGGGATTTTGGAAGGGAGGTGCCTTTGTTTGAGGTGAATGCAATGGTTGTGGAGCCAGTTTTTGAGAAGCTATATTCCTATATATTTGACTTGGGGAATGAGCAAATTCCTGCAGTAGATACGGATAGACCTGCACCAAGTGCAATTTTTGTGGTCAATTTTGATAAGGTTTGCATTGCGATTTCTATATGTTTCTACTGATATCTCTTTCTTCTTTGAAATGCTACTCCAACTATCATCAGGGCAAGTGGCTTAAGGCGCTTGCTCCTCCAGAGGTCTCAAGTTCGAGCCTCGGTTGGTACGCTTGCTTATCAAAAAAAAAAAAACGAAACTTAATGCTACTAACAAAATAACTGATATTCTTTTATATTAAAGAACGTCACTTAAGTATTTATAAATTATCTTTATCATAGCATAACTCCTAATGGCAGTGTGAGAGTAATCTTTACATGTGGCTGATTCTTCTGCTTTTACAGGTCAGAATGGATCCTAGGAATAAGGAACTTGATCTCGATAGCGTGATGTATGCTAGAATGACCCAACTAACAGAAGAAGAAATGAAAAAACAAGAGGGAGATTACATTTACCGTTATCGATATAATGGAGGAGGAGCATCTCAAGTTTGGTTGGGTGCTGGCAGGTATTGTAAATTTACACGTGTTAACTTGGTCTTAAAACTCATTTTAGCAAACCTGGGTTTGATGTCATTTTAGCCATTGTCCCTTCAACATACCAGTTTATATCCCTATGAAAAATTACTCTACTCATTTAGCTTTTGGTTCTGGTCACAAAGAAGCTATGATGCACATGGTGGGTACAAATACAAGTACCTGCAGGTAGCAGGTGCAATGTAGCCACAAGATGTTGATGCAACAATTGGAAAAGGGAATTGTGCTAAAAAACAGAGTTGATCTCCCTAAAGAGTAATGATCGAGTAAGCCATGCCTTGCTATCTCAACCTACGAAGCACATATTAACTACTTACCCAACGAATTCAATCCGATTTAGCGATTTGGAGTTGGATTCACAACGGATTCGTTGGAAATATGTGTTGGACTCGTGAATCGTCAATTTTTTTTTAAAATAAGTAAAAATATAAAAGTGAGATTCAGGGCAGACTCGTAAGAGACACGTGAATCCGAGATGTGATTCGCTATTTCAGCTTCAAAAATGTAATTTTTGGCATTCCACATCACAAATGAAGGATGGAAAATTTAAACTCTCTTGAGAATCGTTGCTCAAACCTTCCTCGTCTGCGATTCCATGAACAAATGGGAAGATAAAGATGAGAAAGAAGTGAATATTTGAAGAAGATAGATATGATGGAGACAAGGGTATTCAAAGAAGAAAACTCATTTTACTTTGTGTTTACAGCAATGTTTTGGTTTTAGGTTTAGGGTTACTTTACTAATTTAAACCTTTTCTTTTATTATCCTTATTCGCATGTCTAAAACCAAAGTAGTTTTTTACGCATGGGCAAGAGTAAAATTATATATTTTATGTGTTAAGCCTGTCTCCAAATCCAATTTTTTTAGATAAATGGCCCAACTTGTATATCTAGTGGTTACAAACTTCGCATTTTTTTCCGAATAGAAGAAAGGTTAGGTTTGTTAATTTGCCACACGACATTTCGAGTTATTGCTATGTTATATGTCAAGTTTCTACTGTGGGTTACACATGATGGCTTGGATTTCCACTATTTAAAGGTCAACTCTCTTAGTAGAGTTTGGCTTCCAACATTACTTATTTTTTAAATGTGGGACTTTCAATCTCACTTCAAAACTCATTTGCAAGCCTCACATTTTTCTTGGGTTCAAGCATTGCACGACAAGGAGCCTTTTTAATCAACACTTTCCCTCACAAGTAATTATTTTTCTTCCACACGTGGGTCATTGCAAGCATATTGTGCTGCAAGGGGACCGGAGACCACAAGGGTAGTTTTCATAAACTGGCCACCTTTGTGTCACTGCCAGAATCAAAATCTACTCTAATACCATTTAGAGGACCAACTCAACTTAAAATCTTGAACTTTTAGTTAAGCTACTCTCTCATTCTACTTTGGTTGAGTATAATTTCCTGTCTGTACTGTTCAGGTTTGTTGTGATTGACCTCTCAGCAGGCCCCTGCACATATGGAAAGATTGAAACTGAAGAGGGAAGTGTAAGCACCAAAACACTCCCAAGGTTGCGTAGTATTATGCTACCTAAAGGTTCAAGTACAGTTAGTAGCTCTACACATGACATTTTTAATGGACAACTTGCAGCTTTGATATCAACCACAGTTGAGCATGTTATAGCGCCAGATGTAAGGTATTTTTGTTTTATTGGTGTGCATACATTGTATCAATCTATTATTGAATTTCTTGAAGTCTACATGTAGAATGTTCTTTGAATGTAAAGCATTCTTTTGATTAGGCTACCTCACTGATACATATTACTACTTGGTCTTGTACCTTATCATAACTTAATCATATTCACTCTTTGTGCATCCAGGTTTGAAACTGTTGATCTGACAACAAGATTGCTTATACCAATCATTGTTCTCCAAAATCATAACCGGTACAATATTATGGAGAAAGGTCATAACTACAGTATAGATATTGGAGCAATTGAAGCCGAGGTGAATGTTTACTCTGGAATAATTTCTCAATGCAGTACACTTGCCTATGACTTAGGATGAATGAATCTTCATTTTTGTTCTAGGTAATTAGTAATAGGAAAATAACTTCCTTTTTGGATTAATGTTGGAAATTAACTATAGTTAGGGTTATGTTTTTTTAAAAAAAAAAAAACTATAGTTAGTATTATAGAAAGCAAAAGTAGAATTGCTGCTGACACTCGAGTAGCTAACCCACAAAAATTGGTGTTAGTGTTTTGCTAATTTGAGTGAAGACAAGACTTATTTTGGTTTCGATCAGAGTCAGGTAAATGAAAAGCTTCCCCCCTTTTTTTGTGTACTTTGTTCTAAGGTAGGTACTTCAGTCAAGAACAGTTATCAATAAACAACAGTGCTCAAGAATTTATTGTTAGTAATCGGGGTGAATTCGTGGATGATAAGCTCAAGAGAATTTATTCTTACATGGTGGTTCAGTGTATGGAAAGTAGGATTTTGAGTACATAGTATGATATAAAACTCATTCATCTCTCCACAAAATTTTGTTTTTTTACTTAATATTCAGGAGGGTAATGGTAACAAACAGAGCATCTTAGACAGTATATGTATGTTTCCAACCATGGTTGAAGTTATGTTATAGAACCTATTGAATCTATTGCTTCTTGCCGGCATCCTTTGTGACCCTCGTTATCTACCTCTTTCTGCTTAGAAAATTTGGATGGAGGGAGACCTTGAGATCATTGTTTGTTTTTAAAAAAATTTAACTTCTAGTTTTATGCAGTTTATTGAATGTTCGGAGAAGTTCTTTATTTTAGTTTTAATGGAGAGAGCATCTGATCTGGATTCATTATATAAATTGATTTAGGCAATAGGTTCTCTCATCTCTGAACATAAAATATTACAACTATGTGATTTTAGAATTCTACCCAGTCTTTTCGAGGTAGAGCTTTCTATGATTGTTTTTTACGATACTTTTGAAAAGTAATATAGATTATTGGGCTTCTGGGGTGGTCGCAACAAATTTCTGTCCTGAATGTTTAGGTAATTACATAGAGCATGTTGTTGTGGACCTGTTAAATAAACCAACAGAACCTAAAAACACTTATGTTTTTGTTTATTTTTAGGTGAAAAAGATGGTTCATGATGGACAGGAAGTAGTTATTGTGGGAGGTTCTCATGCTTTACATCACCATGAGAAGTTGGCCATTGCAGTTTCAAAGGCTATGAGAGGCCATTCCTTGCAAGAAACAAAGAAGGATGGGCGTTTCCATGTTCATACCAAAACATATCTGGATGGTGCTATTCTTAAAGAAGTGCGTTTGTTTTTTTTCTCTTTATTCTATTGATTACTTGTTGAATTACCTCCTAATCAAATGCTTTACTTGATCTTCTTTCATAAAAACCTGTCTTGCTTGCTAGTAGTTTTCAGTCACTGGATCAATATTACTGTGAATTTGAACTTTGACATACTTTATAATCATTTTTGTGAGAGTTAATCCAACTTGTGGGGGATTCCACACTAAATGAAGTACCAGGACATAATGATGAGGGACAGTCAATATTTGTAGTATTTAGTTTTTATTTATTGATTTGAAATAGTTATTTAACTCCTTTGGATATGATTTGCTTTTTACTATTATATAAATACTACACAATTTTTAGTTCGACTTAGATTTGATGAATTAAAATATCAGATTTAATTGTTACTTAGCTACTCTTGCTGCATTATGGCTCAATGGAGGGAACGACCAACATATATTGATTGTGTGCTTTTGAGGACTCGTTTGATCTCCCGCTCTATTAAGTTTTTCCTGGTCATACCACTTGCTGGAGTCTAGTTTTTTTCCGAAGAGAATGATGAGGGACGGTCAATATTATGTACTATATTTATTGATTTGAAGTAGTCAATTACTATTTTAGGATAAGATTATGTAGTATTTAGCTTTTTATTTTTATTTTATTGATTTGAAGTAGTACTTTAACTCTATTTGATGATGTTAAAAAATTAGACTTGATTGTGATTTCCTTCATCCTACATCACATAAGCTCAAGTCATAGAACTGATATTTGCAACGCTGGAATATCTAATGATCAAGTTACTCTCAGTCGACCGGTTGATTGACTTCTGAGGTACATCAGTTACTGGAAAATAATCCAGTTTCTGAGATCCGACTATTGCAGATAATATCTTTTCAAGATACAATGTGTTTTTGTTTGGTCATTAGTGAGCTTTAAAGAGGCTCTTGTCATCCAGTCTTTGGTACATCTTGCAATTTGCATCCTGGCTGGAACTTGAACTGACTTCATCACTGTTATATTACTGATGCCAGTTGTGAGAGAGCTGATATAGTGTGTTGTTGAGCTTGGTGATATTTACCGATATTGTGTGTTGGATTGAACTTGGTGAATTTTATTGTGCTTTGTGCTTTGTTTAATGAAATTGACTCATATATCTATAGTACTGATTTATTTATTTATATTTTGGAAACAGGAGATGGAACGATCTGCTGATGTGCTTGCTGCTGGTTTACTAGAGGTTGCCGACCCGACCCTTTCAAGCAAATTTTTTCTCAAACAGGTTGGTGTAGATATATTAACTTTCAGAAGGATCTTTTGGCATGTTTGGAGCTGTCTTATTTATGTTAAATCACATAAACCTTCTCTGAAATGTACAGAAATTACAGTGGTTCACCCTTCTAGCATTTTTAGTTTTATTGATCTTTACAGTGTAAAATCAGACAGCAACTTACACAAGATTATTCTGCTATTTGTTAATGAGCATGTGATTGAAGTTCATATAGTACTCAAATATGTGGGCTCTATTTTTCTTTTAACCCTTAATTTGAGGGCATGCTTAGTGTCTTGTGTAACAGAAATAATTTATATGTTTAAATTCACCGGCAGCTGGGTTGTGAATTAATGACTAGATCAGACCCATGGATCGGAAGTGGTCAAAACCAAGCCAAATTAGAATCAAAGATCTCCATTATAGGAGAAAATATGGCGCTTAAATGGCCCAAGAACTCCATATGGTACATGCAGGATTTTAATATTGTCTTCAAATTAATAAAATTAGGTGGTTAAAAATGGAATCAGCACTCACCCGGATATCATTTTAGGATAAGTCAAATGTAATTATTCAACTGGAAGGAAGTTTCATATAATTTTAGGATACCTCGGGGAATGTCTATGCAATCATCCTTGTCCTTGTGATTTATTTGCATTCCAGTCCTTTGAAGGTTCACGTATTATCTTTATTAACGTGTATTTTGTCCTTCAGCACTGGATGGATAATTCCGACGATTCAACTGATTCCATACTAAAACATAAACCTATTTGGTCAACTTCCTATGACTTAAAGCGCGGCAATAAGAAAAGAAAAACAGAAAGAAAACCAGGCAGTCTGTACAGGACTTATGGGACAAGAGTAATTCCTGTGTGAGTATGGCTCCTTATTATGTTTGGCATATTGATACATATTTCTTAGTTCTAAACTATATTTTGCTTGCATCTCGTTGTACTTAGTTCTAAACTATAAATATAAAACAGATTCCCTGAAGCTTTTTAGTAATTGCTGCAGCACCTTAATACTTGCCAGTTGTTTTGATGAAATTGATAATTATTTGTTTCTTCCATTTTGTGGATATTTAAGATTTGACCTTTTAATATATTAGTTATTTGCATTATAGTGTGTAAAATGGTGGAAATTTGAGCTACAAAATAGTGTGGCTAGATTTTGATTTAGTCTTAATCAGATACAAATTAAAAAAGCCCACTAAGGCGCGCCTGAGGTGTGCTTGAGGCGCGACGCGCACGTTGGAGCCTCAAAATGGCTGAGGCGAGGCGACTTAGGTTAGGCGCACTGGAAGCGCACGAGGCGCGCCTCACTAAATATATAGTTTTATATCAGTGTTCTTGAACCAAATCTGATTTTGAATTTCAAATTATAATGTATTTAAGTAGTCCATTTAATAGAATGACTTGTCAGATTTCAAAATGTCCATTTTACAATACAAAAAGTTAATTTTTGTATTGTAAATTGAAATTTTGAAAGCTGAAGAGTTATTTGTGGCTTCCTAAAATGAAACTGTTAATTGTCTTTAACCTACAAAAAGGTATCTAGCAAGTTAGTTGAAGAGATAAATGAAACCTCTCTAAAACAATACAAGCCTATTGACAGTATTAGTGATAGAGATGACAACTTAGATGATGCTGATGGTTTTTAGGCTTTTAAATTTATCTCACGTATCTATATTATGAACTTTTTATATTACAAATATATTTTGGTGAATTTAATGTTGAGTTTTTAATTTATTAAGTAAATTTTAAAAGTGCGCCTCACTTCAAAAAGGCCCGCGCCTCACTGTGTGCCTCGCGCCTCGGCTCTACATGACCCTGTCGCTTCAAATGCGCCTCGCGCCTTTTAAAACACTGGATACAATTTAATTTGTGTTTGTCATGGACTGGAGCTTTTAACTTTAAGTTGTTGGCGCTGCCAAATTCATAGATATAATAAACTGCATACAGAAAATAGCAGCCTCAACATGTAATGTTAAAACTTGGCTCCAATCCAAAAACTTAAGCTTGTAGGTTGAGGGCTCAACTTGTATATCAAGTTGCAACAAGCTTCATATATTAACTCTCCCCCCTCACGTGCGGACCGGATAACATGACGGATCCTGCACGTGGACCAAGAAGGGAGGCAACAAAGGCGAGTCACTAGGTCCCAACAAAACTAACACTGATACTGTGTTAAACATGACATCACTTAACATGTAGGACACAATTTATCTGCAGTGTGGGAATTTATTTATGTACCATGCTATATTTCAATATGCAGTTTGACGACTTCTTCTGATAGTTGTATAGTTCAATTTAAATGAATCATGCCTGTTGGTGTTAATAATCATGCATTTTGAACCTTCGTTTTCTCTGTTAGTTCTGTCCTCTCACCATGTTGTAGTGCTTAGTCTAAGAGATAAATACATTTTTTTTTACGTAACCTTGTGCTCTTGTGCCATTGCTATTTAGGTTTGTTTACATTAATTTAGGAGTTAAGTGAGAAAGATATTTAATGTGGTAAGATTCTTTTCTTCAGGTTTGTGCTGTCACTGGCTGACGTAGATGAACATCTTATGATGGAAGATGAAAGTCTTGTATGGACAAGTAATGATGTTGTCATTGTACTTCAGCATCAGAATGAAAAGATACCATTAAGGTGAGTGCATACTTATTTCACCCTTTAATACCCTGAACTTGTTGGTACTGTGGTCGTTAGAGTGTTCATATTTAAAATTCTACCAAAATCTCACTGATGAATAAGCATAAACTGATAATATTTCTTCCTTCAAAAAAAAAAAAAAAAACTGATCATATTTCCAAGAATTATATGGGTGGACTCACTTGGTTCACTGTTTTACTCCCACAAGGGGCCATTTATTCCATTCAACTTTTGGCCACCATTTGTCACACTTTTTCTACCGTGCTGTTTAGTGTATCCCTTATTTTTGCTGCAATGTCAAATTTGAGTTGCCACTCACTGATATTAAACTAGTACAGTAGCTGCTTTTATTTCTCATGACAACTATTTATGTTGGTTTTTTATCTTTGAACTTAGATTTGCATTTATAACCTATTGGCTTTAGTTTGTTATCCTTTTCGTCATCCTAATGATTATAAAGTTGGATTTGTTATTTGAAGCAAAACTTTAGGGACCAAATCATAACATTGGCAAACTTGGAGGGTTCCCTTAGAAATGTAGTCTGTCATTCTTTTCTGAAAAAAGCATCTGCTTCTTTTTCCAATTTTCCTACTTGCTCAATGCTATCATCGACCTATCATTTCAGTGAGTTGTTTTTGTTTATTTAGGCTCCATATGGAGAATGCTAATGTTCCATGTTGGCTTTTTAGTTCAACAAAATGATCTTTCATAGTATATTATTAATGTGGGACCTTCATGAATCTGTCGTAGTATCTTGCTCTGATGTCTTGTTGTACAGTTATGTTTCAGAAACCGAGAGAAGGTATGCCATTCCATCACAAGCACAGCGTCACATATTGGCTGGGCTAGCTTCTACTGTTGGTGGGTTGAGTGCACCATATGAGAAGGCTTCTCATGTACATGAACGACCAGTTGTGGACTTGCTATGGTCAACTGGTTGCCATCCGTTTGGACCATTTTCAAATACTTCTAAAATCAGTCAAATGCTTCACGATGTTGCATTGGTAAGTACAATTATTCTCCCAAAGTCGTGCATATATATTAACTGTTATTGATGCATCAAGATATGCAGATTGACAATTTTGTTGATAAGTATGCAACTCAGGAAATCTTTTGCTTGCCTTCTGGGCATGTGGTTTCCTTCACTCTGGGAAAGAAATCTTAGAGTACCAGTTTTATGATTTTATCTGAAATCACTTGCATTTTTTTTTTCCAGAGAAACACAATTTATGCACGTGTAGATTCAGCACTACGCAAGATTCGAGAAACATCAGAGGTAGTTTGCTCTTCTTTTTGGTCCTTTCATAGTTGTATTATCTGATACGTATTAAATCATGTATTGTTCGTGTGCAGGCAGTTCAAGATTTTGCTGCAGAATATTTGAAGACCCCACTTGGTGAACCAGTGAAGGGGAAGAAGAATAAGACAACCACTGAGCTATGGTTGGAGAAGTTTTACCAAAAAACGACAAACTTGCCCGAACCTTTCCCACACGAATTAGTTGAACGGTTGGAGAAATACTTAGATGTAAGCCCCGCTCAAATACAATCTCTATACAAAGCAAGCAAACATTCTATCTAAAAGATCATCACATGTTACTAATTATGTATTTGATTTTGACAGAGCCTTGAGCAGCAGCTTGTTGATCTATCTTCCTTTCTATATGATCACCGGTTACAAGAAGCACACTCGAACAGTTCAGAAATTCTGCAGAGTTCGATGTTTACCCAACAGTAAGTCCCACAAAATATAGTAACTTTGCACATTATAAACTTTGAATTGTGTATGTGGTGAATTGTGTGTGGATGTACAGATACGTGGATCATGTTTTGGCCTCCGAAAGGGAAAAAATGAGATGCTGCGACATAGAGTACAAATTTCCAGTTGAGTCTTCACAAGCTTTTGTCTATGGGGGGATTCTTATTGCTGGTTTCATAGTATATTTTGTTGTCATTTTCTTTTCCAATCCTGTACGCTAAGGCCCTGAGTTAGTTGCTTGTAAACATCCCCCCAAACATTAGAAATTTTGGTTGTGCAACTTTGATCTCATAGATAATTTGTTCTGCTACACTTTAAAGGTACTTAATTATTATTAATAGACTTACTGTGCAAATTTCAAAAAGTACCGGGAAGTTTAAATGAAACTCTCTTTCTGTACATACTACAGTTTTTTTTTTTTTACTTGAAAGGAGGTGCTAAAAGAAACTGTGTTTAGTAAATTTTGTAGTAAAAGTGAATGTATTATATTATTGTTAAATAACAAAATAACCCTTATTATTAATTTGTAGTAATTAATGAGTCTTAGCCGTTTGACAAAATCTTGAAATTTACATATATATAATTATGGCAACGTGGTTCCATTATAATTCGTTGGACAACAAAATAAGTTCAATATATGTAATAACATCGGTTAATTGATGTAAATTTAATTCCAATTCAAATTAGATGGAAAACTAGTTCTGATAGTCATTTTGAATTTCATTTACGTGTTCCATTCGTTGGTAATTAAAATCGATGATGGTAGAGAAGAATTTGGGTAACTCAGCACAACTACAGTAGGGATATTATGGTCCTAAACAATTTTTCTGTGTCTTCCTTTTGAGTTGCAGCTAGGGCAAATTATCTATAATAATTAAGTCTATTAATAATTATTAATAGACATCGAAGCCAGCCACACTGTCGAAGTCTGATCCAGATCTGCTCGTCATTCTAGTTGAAGGCTGTCAGTGGCTTGCCGGAGATGTCATGGCCATGGCTTGCCGGAGATGGAGATCTGGCCGGAGCTGTTCATCTGTTTTGGCTTAAACTAGGGGTATTTTAGTCATTTCTTATAAAATACCAATGGTGTTATAACATAAAAGACTGATTGCAAGTGTTGGTGAGTTATGTGCAAAAATTTGCACTGGTGGTGACATCTTTACAAATGCCACGACAAATCTGTCAGAGAACCAATTCCGAATTTTGACCTATTTTATGACTTTTGAAAACCAAAACACAGATTGGACGATTTGGAAAAAGGAGGCAGCAAGCAAGGACGAAATTAGAAGAGAAAAACCCACTTTCTTAGTAGGTTTTGAACTTTTATGTTTTGTATTGATAGTTTTTGAGATTTTGGATTGAAACTTATGTTTTTATATTCAATTTTGGATTGGTTTGGTTCTTTGATGATCATGAGTAACTAAACCTTTAATCTTGGGGTGTGGATTGCTTGTTAGGATGATTTGATGATTTAGTTTGGTTAATTAAGTATATGAATTTTTAGATTTCATTGTTCTTAATCATTGTGATGAGTTTTGATAGATTTTATCACATGATTTGTTTACATGATTATATCTTTGGCGAGTTTGTTGTGTTGTGTTAGAAATCTGAACTTAGATGTGTTGTAGGGTAATAGCATGCCCTATGAATTCTAATGGTCCATAAGGTTGAATGTTTTGTTAGTTGTATTGTTGCCCTATTGTAGTAACATGTTTTAGGGATCAATTTAACTAAGTTGTATGCAACTCTTTAGCGAGAATCTACATACCTAAGATAGTCGGGTAATTCATATGCTAGTTAACGAAGTGAATTAGAGAATCATCCGAAGCGTAGTAATAATTCACACCCTGAGTTTCATCACTATCGAATACAACTTGTTAATTGCTTTCATAAGTTACTTATTGCTCTTTACTTTATTGTCAAGTAATCATAGTCTCAAAACAATCCCTTTGATTTCTTATTGCATTTATTTCAAAATTTTCAATCAATAAGTAATGTTCACTTCTAAAGTTCCGCCCGACTCACTGATGATTCGATACTCGCACTTGTGAAAGTTCTATATTACTTGTGCAAACGGTATCTTTGTGGGACATTCAACATCAAATTGACTAACTGCCGGGGGCATCCATGCCAAATCTACCCCGCTATCGGATGAGTCCTGCAGAGCATGAAATACTGCGCAAACAAGTAGAGCAGCTGCTGAAGAAGGGACATATTCGGGAAAGCATGAGTCCATGTGTTGTTCCTGCCTTATTAGTGCCAAAGAAAGACGGTTCGTGGAGAATGTGTAGATAGACGAGCCATAAATAAAATTACCGTGAAGTACAAGTTCCCAAATCCTTGTCTCGATGACATGATTGATGTTTTGCGTGGAGCCAGAATCTTTTCAAAAATTAATCTTCGGAGCGAATACCATCAAGGACGTATATGGATGGGAGACAAGTGGAAGACCACCTTTAAAACAAAAGGACTTTACGAGTGGCTCGTGATGTCGTTTGGGTTATCGAATTCTCCCAGCACATTTATGTGACTCATGAACCAGGTTCTTAAACCTTTTATTAACAGTTTCTGTGGTCGTTTATTTTGATGATATTCTGATTTTCAGTCAGAATGAAGAAGACCATGTGCAGCGTATTAAAGAAGTTCTGGGTAGTTTAAAAGAGAACAGATTATTTGTTAATCTAAAAAAGTGTAATTTTATGTTGCCAAAATTGTTATTTTTGGGATATATTGTATCGGGTGACGGGATTCAGGTTGACGAAGACAAAGTTCGAGCAATTCGTGAATGGCCCCAACCGAAGACCGTTAGCGAAGTAAGAAGTTTTCATGGGCTGACAATATTTTATAGAAGATTCATTGGAGATTTCAGCACCATTATGTCACCCATTACAAAATGCATGAAGAAGGGCAAATTCGAGTGGGGTCAAGCAGCCGGCAAAAGTTTTTCCATCATCAAAGAAAAACTAACAACAACCACCCATACTCGCTTTACCAGATTTCAACAAGGTTTTCGAGTTTGAGACTGATGTGTCCATTGTCGGTGTTGGTGCAGTCCTGTCCCAGAATGGCAAACCCATCGCTTTTATGAGCGAAAAGTTAAGCGAAGCAAGGCGAAAATGGACAACCTATGAGATCGAGTTCTATGCCATAGTTCGTGCGGCCAAACAATGGGTATTACATACTAACCATGACACTTTGAAGTATATGAATTCGCAGAAGAAGATGAACCGCATGCATGCCAGATGGATTTCATATTTACAGCAATTCACTTTTGTTATCCAACACAAAAGTGGGCAGCAGAACAAAGTAGCAGATGCTTTGAGCAGGAAATCCAATTTGTTAATTACCATGCAAACTGACTGTTTAACAGAATTGTATGCAGATGATGGAGATTTTGCAGATCCTTGGGTACGTACACTGCATGAAAGAAAATCCAACTGGTGCATTCACAATACAAGACGGTTTCTTATTCCATAAAGACTGCCATTTTATTCTGCAAGGATCCTTACGAGAACAACTTATCTCTGAATTGCACCAGCAAGGTCATGTAGGTCGTGACAAGACAATAAACTTGGTGGAACGACGCTACTATTGGCCTCAAATAAAACGAGATGTAACCCAGTTTGTGCAAAATATGCATGATCTGCCAAACCAACAAGGGTCATTCCCAAAACACAGGATTATATACTCCTTTTCCTGTTCCACAAGCACCTGGGAAAGACATCTCCGTGCATTTCGTTTTGGGTCTACCTCGGACACAACGAGGCTCAGAATCTATATTTGTGGTGGTTGACGGATTTTCGAAAATGGCTCATTTTATACTATGCAGGAAAACTTCTGATGCATGCCACATCGCAACATTGTTCTTTCGGGAGGTTGTTCGTTTGCATGGAGTTATGAAGACAATCACATTGGACAGCGACACCAAATTTCTAAGCCATTTCTGCAGAACTTTGTGGCATATCACTACAAGAAAACAGATTATCAGCGACGGATTTAGCTACGGAAAAAATCCGTCGCAGATCAGCGACGGAATCAGCTACGGATTTTTTTCCATCAGCGACGGGCCGTCCGTCGCAGAAAGGGCGAGAACGGACCCGCCAAAATTAAATTTGGGGCGTAAAATTGGCAATGCAAAACGGTCTACAACTCTACAGAGATAAGGTATATATATTTCATCAACAACTAACATTAGTTGCTTTAGTTGTGTGTATGGTCTCTAATACGAGAGTTGCTCTGATTTTTTTATCCGAAATGTTGAAGTTACAATTTTGCTTACATTGCTCATATGAAAAGAACTAAACTGAAAGTCTGTGATGATTTTAATTTTGTTTGTAAGTATGGTATCATATGAGAGTTTGTGGATTTTGCTTAATCTTATCTAAAATGTCGAGTTTATTGCTTTTCATGATATTCCTAAAAGATCTAGTTGAACCGTAAATATTTTAATTGGGTTTTGTTTCTAATTTGGTAAATAGTACTGACAATCATGAAAGTATGGGCTCAAGTATTCCACCTTTTGAGTCTCATCTCTTTACATTTAGTTATTACTTGTTAGAATTAGTTGTCAGATAGGGTGTCATTTTCAAAAATTTATTTGCCTGCTTGTCTAGAATCTATTTGCCTCTACAAAACATTCTGCTATGGAGTGTTTGAATGATGTTGATGAATTAGTAATTTCATATAATAGTTTACTAGCTTGTGCAATAATTTTTATAATTGTATGCTTAATCTTAAGAACCTCATACTGTCATACATTCATACATTATTGTATTATTTTTCTGTGTGAGTTCTTCTATTTGACACTATTTTTGTGCTCCTTCCACTTACAATTTTTTTTTCAGATTTCCCTTGTGAAATTGGGCTTGCAAAACAAGTTGAGTATCTTGTTGAACCTGAAGAATATATGAATTTTACAAAATTTTCGGTAGAATACATTGGACAAGATGTAAAACCATTGCTGTTTATATTGCACAGTTATGCTTATCATTTGTAGTTTTTGCTGAATTCAAGGTGGTGGTTTCATGGTTTTATACTTATTTGTTATGACATTGGTTTCATGGTTTTATGCTTATTTGTTATGGCATTGGTTTCATGATTTCAAGGTGGTGGTTTCATGGTTTTATACTTATTACCAAACTTATGTAATTGGTTTATGTTTTGATGGTGTTGTTCATCTTACAGCTTGCCTTAGTTATAAATGAATTTACATTTCAATCTAGAAAGTGTCATTGTATATTAGCTATTAAGAACTTATCTATATATCATTTGACAGTTTTGTTCTCCTTGAATTTTATTGTTTATCTTGCCATTACAAATACTCCTACGCATTCTCAAATATGTTTTCACAGTTCTCAATTTTTGTTTCAGAGGAAATATGCTCGTGCACTCTCGGTAAGCTCCTACGCATTCTCAAATATGTTTTCACAGCTCCTTTAGATGTCTTGTACTTAGCTTTTCCATGTC
>JAYMTA010001672.1:0-19081 GCA_036897625.1 Pelargonium cotyledonis
CCCCCCCAGCTCCAAGCCCCCCCACCAGCAACCCCAACCACAATTCGGACGATTCGCGATTGTCCAGTTTCTGGACGGCGTGTCCCTACTGCTACATGTTGTTCGAGTACCCGAGGGTTTACGAGGGCTGTTGCTTGAGGTGCCAGAATTGCAAGAGGGCCTTCCATGCCGCCATTGTCACGGCGCTGCCGCCGCTGGTGCCGGGCCAGGAGGCCTACTACTGCTGCTGGGGTTTCTTCCCAATTGGATATGTGATGGGCAATTCGAACGGGAAGGCCACAGCTCCCGCCGGAGGGTTTCCAAATTGGATGCCCCCAATGTTCCCAAACGGGCCACAGGAGCCTCCGAAGAATGCTACTGCTGCCGGAGTAAACCATACAGAGGCAAGGCCGGGAGTGGTGGACATTTCCGATGGCAGTGCCTCTGTGGATAGGGTACCGAAGAAGAGGGGAAGGCCCCGCAAGTACTGAATCTTCAATTACAAGAATTCGGGCATTGCAAATGAAGGAATGGGGCTCGGTGTTTGTATGCTTGCTGGTCGGGCATTGAACAGGGGGTTGGGAGGTCGGTAGGAGATGTCGGTTTTTGTCAAGGTTTCTTAGGCAAGTACTTTTGCAGTATTGTTAGTATTGGCTGTTGATTGCAAGTAGAATGTAGATGTTAGATGCTTGTGGTGTGGTACTTTCTGTTTACTAACATTGTTGGATGTGTTAATCTTATGGTTTCAACTTTCAAGCAAATGGTGTTTAGCCACTTGTTTTGACAGTGATTTGTGCTTTCTTCTTTGTTGAATCAGTAGAGTTTTGCATTGTCTTTTGTATATAAATTCCTCACATCACCATCTTCTACCATTTGCTACTTTATCTTGTTATATACTGTTTTGTTTGTGGTTTGTGGAAACTTTTTGGAAATCTACAAGGTTGCCATTGTTGTCAAATGAAGTTTCAAGTTTTTTTCAATATTTATTGATTGCAAAGGATGGTTCTGTAACCATTTAGCGAATTAATCCATCACCTATAGAAACAAATTTCCCCACAGCCTATGTGTGAGTAGGTTGAGAAGAAGCACAAATCTTCTAGATTTTAGTTTGGGGTATATACACAAACTTTCCCATGGTTTTGTCCACAAACAGATAACCACCCTACTTAAAAATCCACGACACGAAATTTCCCTTAAGTATCTGCCCGCGAATTAGCTACTTTAGTACTGGTCCACTACTCAAGAGTTGAAACCAGGAAGATGAACAATAATAGCCAACTAAAATGGGGGTATCCATACATAAAGAACAAGTATTGATACACAAAACAACCATTTTGAGCATGTAAAGTGGATTACATAGATATCAACAATTGAAATAAGAGATTGATCATCCATATAAAAGAGAATATACGACACATTTGATGATGATGGTAGAAAAGATTTCGAGTCTTTCGATGTGTATTATCACTAATTCACCAAAAAGTCTATAACGCAGAGCAAAAATTCTTTGTACGAATTGAGGAAATGTAACAACATTACAAGAGCCACAAACCTAGGAATACTTGAGAGCGGGATTAGAGAGCCTGAGGCACTCACTCTGGCATTTCCGAAGGCAAATATCATTCCAGTTGGGTACTTGGTGTTGATTCACACAAACAGTTCTAGCACACGCATCGGCGCAAGCATCAACCTCCGAAACACCGCACACAGTAACACAAGTGTCGGGAGTAGGGTCTTTCGACAGCCCACCAACCTTGTTTAGCATCCGCTTCGACGTGCACACCCTCTCGCACACAAAGATATCATCAGAGCTCTTCTCGCGCCCTCTCGCAGTGTCCAACTTCGGCTCGTCCCCTTTCCTTTTCTTCATCCTTAATGCTTGCCCCGCAACTACAGCAGGTATAATCGCCCCGACTAGAGACCACCATACCTCCACCATTACTACAAAATGCGCAAGGCCTTGCTCACCTGATCTTCACCTATTAACAAAGATGTAACCATAGATGTGAAGATTCGAATTCGTAAGAAACTAAGATTTTGCAAATTACACAACAGGAATCAAAACTAAAGATAAAATTAACTCTATATTCCAAGGATCAAAACTGATAGCCCACTGAACATCATATAGCGACATAAATGGCGATTCTCAACGGACAAAACAAGTGCTCAATTTGCAGAGCGAAAATTAACATTTCTCAATTGCATACGAGAAATAAGAACTAAGAATCCGAAAAAGTATACGAAATTTGGAGTTGTTAATGTAAGAGATGAATTGAGTCAAAATGAGGTTGGACAAACCCTAGCATTATCATATTGCGCGATAAAGGGGCAAAAAGTGAAGAGGAAGAGGAAGACGAGAAGCTGAAAAGCAAGCAAAGAGAAATGAAAATAGGAATTCGGAGAGCAATTTAGGGTCAAACCTGAAAGACGACGGAGATGAGAGAAGAGAACCAGAGAAGTGCAGGTTCCAACTCCTACAGACGGCGAAGAAGAGAACCCAACGGTTTGATCCAACCTCAAAAGTTAAGCCTTTTCAAGCGGACACCCTTGGGTTGGGTTGGCCTTTTCTAAGTTCGTTAGGAGCTTGTAAGTTTATCTGTTTTTCTAAATTTAACCTAAAACACGACGGACGATCTGACTGAGCAGTCGATTGTTAACTGAACGAGCGTGGGTTCAAGTCCAAATAGAAATATAAGCTTTTAGTAATGAGTAATACTACTAAGAGCTTTGTTTTTCATACGGAAAGAATCACTTGAATTGCAAACATATTAATAGAACAAAAATGTAAAGTAACAAACTGCTTAGCAAGGTTCAGAATATCACCAATAAAACTGATACAATGTTTACCTCCTCCTTAATCTTCACGGTTTAATGACTTGAAGCACATCAGAAACCACCACTAAACAACTATCAATAAAGAAAGGCATAATTAAACTTCCAACAAAGATAAAAAGATCACAATCTCTATTGAGGGAGTAAATACAGATTAAAAAACTAATATATATATATATATATGTGTGTGTGTGTGTGTGTGTAAAGCATCTACAAGTGGATCGAATGAGTATAGAGTAGTGGTGATGAAAACAATGGAAGACCGAAACTATTAATGTCGGGTGTGCTAAATATGTTGGGTTTTTTTTTATCAGTTGAAATATACAACAAGAGTAGCTCACTAGCTATCCCTTATTAACCAACAAAATTAACTTATGCAAAAAGAAAAGGAATTGTTAAATGTTGCATGTATCATTTGAATTAAATGAAAATAAAATTATTAGTTTTATTTTAACGTTATAGTCCCTTTTAAACTACATGTGCGAAATGTATTTGTCCACATACCATCAATGCATGCATTTTACATGTACGAAATAAATTGAATGTAGTCCATACGTCTACTTTCATCTTATTTATGAATAAAAATTTAATTAGTCCCGATAGGTATTCAAATAGGACATTTTTGTCAAAATGAAATTACACATTTACCAACATCCAGTGGAACAAAAGGTCAAAACATTATTTAAGCAGTTTTGTGTTTCAGGGTATATTAGATAATGAGTGCTCGAAATCTCAATCATAATTGACTGATCGGGACTTTAACCCAAGACACAAGATAAATAATCCAAGCAAACATTTCGTGCCCACAAATTCGTTGGTCGGTATAAATGTTAATTGATTATGTGTCGTCAACTCATTGACACGAATTAATTGACTGAATTAATTTTTCCGAGTGGGATGAAAAAAAAAAAAAAAAAAAAACTTGCACAATTGGAAAGAAATACAAGTGCAAGTATAGAGCCCAATTTTATTTTGGGATAAAATGGTGTTATTACAGGATGGTTATAAATGGTATGTCCTAACTAATCCCATTAAATAGCCTTAAACAAAATTTGTACCCAGAAAGGCTCATTTTTGCTCTCTGAAGTCTGGAAGTGAAAACCATAGTGATTAGCGATTTAGCGTAACGTTCCGGAGAGACAGAGAAGAGCTTGTAGTGCAGTGTTCTGTGTAGGGTCATCAAACCCAGAACCCCATTTCCATTTCCATTTTCAGTTCCTGCCACCTCTCCGCATACCACTGTTGTTGCAAGCGTCTGCGCCAAAAAAATTGATCGGTTTCAAGCGAGCTTTCCATTTTCTCTCGTCATGTAAGTGCTCTCATTTGCTCGCATTCTGGGTTTTCATGAATAAGTGTTTGCTTTCTTGGCCATGAAAGTTACTGAGAAACTATATGCTACCTGTAAATTTGTTTATTCTACTTCCTTCGTGGCAAGATAAAGACAAGACCTGTGAAATTATGGAAGTTTCTTTAGTTTTCTTTGTGTTGTCTTGTTCTTGAAACTTGGTAAACCATTTAGGTTTTATTTATTTTTGGGTTGTGCCTGCAATTGTGTAAGCCATTTAGGTTAAATGGTTAAACCCACAGATAGAAATTGAATTTTTGGTCTTGTTGTTGAGCATTGTGAAGTTTCTCTTTTAGTGGAAGCAATTTGGGTGAAACCCCAATTGTGCATTTTGGGTACTCATTGGCTTGAGAATCCTGATTTATTTTTTATTTTTATTTTTTTTTGACTTTGGGAGAATTTTGAGAATTCTCTTTGGAGGGATTTAAGATTTAGAGTATAGTTGGAGGGTTTTCATTTTCTTGGGGTGATCATGTAAGTGTGTGGATGTGAAAATGTGGTTCAATATTGGAATTCAGTGTTCAATATTGTCATCATTTAGTTGATGCAGAATGTGAAAACTTCACACTAACATAGAACGAAAAGTTCATATGTGTAACCCTGTCGGCATGTATGCTGGCTAAAAGTTAAATATGAAAACTCCTTAGGTGAACAGGAATTGGATTATTATTTGATGAAGGATGGGATGCATTTGTTTTAGTCATCAGTTTGTTGCTTGAAGCGTGTCTTACAATACTTCTTCTTGAAATTAGATAATCTGAATTGGGAAGACAACCTATGAGTAGTAAACGTAAAGGTAAAGGTGTTGCAAGTAGCTCAAGTCTCGCTGAGGGGAAGGCTGGAGAGGAAGTTGAAGCTAGTCAACTGGAAGGCAATGTTCTGGGGAGTATAATATGGGTCAAGTCAAATGACGAATCATGGTGGCCTGCACAGGTGTGGAAAGTGCATTTTTTGTTTTTATTTTGTTGTGTGGCCTTGATGAATTTAGATTTTTGCATGGTGTCCCTTGACATCACTCGATTTTATTGAACTTATTAGCTCTGAGAATTTTCCGTGTTTCATTATTTACTCATTCATTTGGTAGGTTGTTGATGAGAACACCATCAGTGGAAGCGCTAAACCTGGTTCTAGATTGGAGGGGCAAATTCTTGTTAGGCTGTATGGAAGCTATACATAGTCAGTTTTTTTGTCCCCCCTTGATTCTTTTGTGGATTCAATCGTTTGTACACTCAGTAATGATTAATATGTTCTGTTTATGTTGTAGCTTGTATGTTGATCATGTGAAATGTCGTACTGAGTTTGATAAAGTAAGTTTTGATTACACTTGACATTATTGATACCACTAAGCAGTTACATCTTTGTTTTGTACCTCAATAATATTATTTCCTTTGAACCTCAGGTACTGAAGGAGAACAACGGATCTTGTCGTGAGATATTTCAGAAAGCTTTGGATCAGGTAACCTTGTTTCCTTTTTTCTTTTTCTTTTTTTTTTCCCTTCTCTTCTAGAAAATGGTAACCTTGGCACTTCTTGCGCTTATTAATGACCTCAGACACTTTTACTTAATGTTTTCTCCAACAATTTTGATATGGGTGTAGGATCTTCTTCAGTTGAAATCTGGTCAATCTAAGGAGCAAGAATTGAAATCTAAAGGTTAGATAGTCTTTTTATGTGTCCTTACGAGTTACAATCCTTTACATCATGCATGAGATAATAATTGTCTGTTGGACACCAATCCTATTTCTATCTTTGGCACTATACTGCATTTCTGCATGGTTAGCCAATATCAGGTAGTGGATTGTATAAGGTGACATTTTTAGGCCTTAATTGACAACCATACTTATGTATGATACTGACCTCAAATGCTATATATATATAGATGTAAACCTCTAAACATCTGGGGATGAGGCCAAAGAAACAAACTACATCTGAAAAAGGAGAAGATATGATATATGGAAAAATAAACCAGAAAAAAGAATTCGCCTGCGTTTGAAAGAGATATAAAGGGCAAAGCTGGTAGGACTGAATGAATAGAGAATAATTTATGAAGGATGTTCTACCTCACTTTATATGTATAAATCTTAGAATCCAAATTTGTGGATTCCTTAATATAAGAGAGATGCTATAGACAATTGTGTAAAAGCAACAGTTGCATGTGGAGTATGGAACAAACAGTAGTTAAGTGGTATTTAGAAATGGTGTAGTGTGGTTGGCTAACTGTGCAATGCTGCTTTAACACGAGCGTCTTTAGCAGTCTTCTTATCTGTAGTCTCTGTTTGCTCATTATAGGCCTTCTAGGAGATAAATAACTGTTTCACTGGAGTTATTGCTGGAGGTGTTGTGTAGAGTAGTTTGAAACCGCAGATTGCACGATGTCCTTTGACACACAGTCGTTGAAGTCAGTAAGTCACTGTTTGGTCTCTTAATATTTTCTGAAGCCTAGGTGATCAGAGGCAAAAGGATCTAGGCACTAGGCACTAGGCATAATATGCAATAAATGCCAAGTTGAACAAAGTAAAGAACTAACACTATTAGTGCACTGGTTATATTACCGCATTCTTAATTAATTTCATGGTGGGGCTTCTAAGTTTATAGTCGATGATATAGTTTGACACATTATCATTTTGATAATCAAAGATCATATCATGTCTCTATATTCAGTCTTAACAATTTTTAAAAGAGCAGTTGTCTTTCCTTGAAAAATGTCCTTTAGAATCTTTTGTGCCTTGTTAAATTCCCAAGATAAAGTCCTGTAAATTTATGATTTTGTATGTGGATAAGGTTTTGTACCAGTTTAGATACTATCAAAACAATTTACATTTTGGCTTGGCAGATGTGAAAGCAGGTACGTCAAAAGACAAGAAGTCAAATCAGAATCAAGGAAAGAAAAGAAAGGAAGTCGGATCCTCAGATCATGTTAGTGCGAGTTTGATTTTAAAGCATCCCACATTCTATTTTTGCCTGGTCTCCTATTTTTTGCTCTGCAGAATCTCATATTCCTTACTGTATTTGCCTGCTCTCACTTTGACTAAATACTGGTTTCAGACTAGTGATCCTACAGATGACTATCATGGCACAGGAGTTCGGAACACTAGAGCTAAGAAGGCTGAAAAAAGAGAGCCTCGACCTGGTGTAAGAAGATTGATTCACTAGATGACGAGTTTTCTTTGAACCATTGATATGCTTATTGCTTAAGGCTCCCCGCTTTCTTTCTCTGAAACTATTATTCGGACTTGGATTAATTCGTGCAAACTACATATTTAAAATTTTATAGGTGCGGTCTTCTGCTCGAATCAAATCAATGACCGCCAAGCAAGATGATCAACAGAAGGAACAAAAACCAGCTACATCTTCTGCTGAGCAAGGAGAAGGAAAGAAATCTAAGCGAACCGAGACGCCGAAGGAGCTCAAGCCAAGTCACTCGAATGCTGTGGAGACAAAGGACAAGACTCCTAAGCAAGAAGATGCCAGGCCAAGCTGCTCAAGAGCTGTGGAGACAAAGGACAAGACTCCTAAGCAGGAAAGTGACAACCCAAGCCCCTCAAGTTCGGAGGAGAGAAAGGACAAGACTCCTATGCAAGATAAGGATCTGAAGAAAAATATCAAACCAAGCTCCTCAAGCGTGAGTATACTTGAAGTTTACTTGTTCCTCAGAGCTTTTGGTTTCTTTCATGAATTGACTTGTAGATTGATACGATACTCAGGAACGGAGCGCACGGAAAATGAGAGTGATGCGGAGCCTTGGTCTGGCTGCCCCTCCGGGATCCCCGTTCCACAAAAATGGAGATGGAGATGGAGATGATGTCTAAATTTGTGGAAGACATTTGCAGGAATTTTGGTTCAGCATCATCCATTGCTTTGGGCACAAGTTTGACCCTGATTCTACTGTGGCCATTAGAATGTCATACAGTTTAGGATCCAATTTTGATTAGAGGTCATTTTCATTTTCACATGGTGTCCTTTTACTATTTTTTTTTTTTGGGATTTTGCTTGTTACAAGGTGATTATATCAGATCTCAAAGAAGATTGATTCAGTTCTGAACTTGGATTGTTTTGAGCCTGGAGATTACATATTAGCTACTGAAATTCTGTGAAAAACTTTGATGAAGAAAACTTGATTTTGTTGAACATCTAATCCTTTTAATGAATGTCCTACATATTTTGCTTTTGCTTTTCTTTTCTATCTTGAATGGTGATCTATTCTGATTTCTTAATGGGATATTTTGAATTCTAGTTCACATCAAAACTAGTGGGTTTGGGTGGTTTGTAATGTTGTGATCAAATAAACCTTTTTTTTTAGCACAATCTAATGTGCTAATGAAACATGTCTTGACCCAAGATGTGTCCTCCAATCTCATGGTGAAACATGTCGAATTCATGCATTCCATGTACAAGGGAAACACAATGAGTCTCACACTTCTCATGGGTTGTCCTATACTCCATGAGCCTATGCACAAGACCTTCAAGCTCCGCGAGTCAACTCATGGATCCCCCTCGCTTCATAAACCCTTTGTGGAATCTTCATGTGTATGGACTCCTCGCTCCACGCATAGTCATGAACACCGGACCACCCTAGATCACCGATTCGTTTAGCCATCCGGGCCTACGAACTCATTTTAAGAGAGGTACATCCAATTCTCGCAAACCCTCGTGCTACGCACTATTAGTAAATACATGTGAAGATCTTGGGCATGATATGCCCCAAGGCAACCTCATACGCTTGACCTTTCAGCATCTTTTCAAGTAACACTACCTCAAGGTTCCTTGGGTAGTGACATAATTGTCAAATCGGTAAGCTAACATCTTCACTATCTCATTTGGGCCCAATGCCACGTCATTGTAGTTCTTGTCGTCACGCCCTAAGTTTTGGCTAACGGTGTGCTACATCTTGTGGTGAGCAGGTCTTATATAGGCCCCGAAGTCCAAACACTCACACGAAAGTCCAGTCTAGAAACACTCTAAACACGAACTTCTATCAGCAAAATTCTTATTACAACGCGTAATCTAGTATTTCTCTGGTCCTGAATCAATGTGACGTGTCACACACATACGTGTAGGTGTCTATAGATGTATACAGAAATATAGTACATATTTACATTGGTGCAGTTGTAAATGTAAAGAATGTAAGAGCAATAATGAAATGAAAATAGTTGTCCTGGTGTAAGTGTAATGGCTTGTATGGTTGGGTTAAAGAGACACAACCTGACAATATCTGTACTCTCTTATTCTTTAGGGTTTGTAATTGCAACTGTGTTTCAATAGCCTTTGCCTTTAAAGGTCCCTCCTATTCTAACCTTTGTCTCCATCTTTTTCTTCATTTTCATTTTTCACAAAACTAAATCATCTCTGTTTTGTTCCCATAAAATATGGTGAAGTACTAATGGAGGGGTGTTGGTTGGTTTGGGTCCCCCACTAACTCATTATGAGCCACTTAAATATCAAAGATCCTCTCTGTTTTCTTCTTGTCTAAGCTTTTGTATCCTTTTTGGACCAAACCATCTTATGTAATGTATCATCTCATGCCTCCTCTAATTGACTTCACCAATTCTTTTAAGTTTCTAGTTTTGATTGGATCCAAACCGGATCGGATTATTTCGGCTTGTGATTTTCATTCGGTTAGTTCTGGTCCGGTCTTTGCCTAACTTAGATCCGGTCCAAATAATTCTTTACTTCTATCTCAATTGAAGAAAAATAAATTTTTCAAAAGAATATTTTTCTTATTATTTGTGTACTATACACTCAAGTTTTGTATTTCCAGTTACATTTGATTCCAAAACAAGTCCGATTCAATCTAAAACCTAGAACTCTATAGTCTATTTTTCGGATCATCTTCTGGACATTCAGGTCAATCCAATTTTGAACTGATGCACACTTCTAATATAAAGTTACTTCTCTAGATTTAATAGCAGTCGATGAACCTCAGTATGAAAGAGTGAGAACAATAACTTGATGTTATCAATACTAGACAAGGGGTTCAAGATCACATTATATACATTGCAACAAAGGATGACAACTTTTGTGCACAAAAACTTATTGAGATTCAGTTTCTAAAACACTAATTTCATGTAATAGATGCGTTGTGTGATGTGTTATGTGTTATGACACGAATTATTAGCTTTATTTGGGAGGACCTTAAAAAGACTCCCAGACCATTGACTAAAACTAATAGAAGTTTGGGAGGAGTTCTAGGTCATGGAGACCTTGGATGAGCAATCAGGATTGACAAGGAGAACCATAAAATAATGTTCCAACACTAAGTCAAATTCATGATTGAGAAAGAGTGTGGAAGGAGATGGCTAAAATGGGTTCAAGGCCATTTTAAGGCTGAATTTGAGCCAATTTAGGGATTCAACTATCACGGGGCATGTTTCGACCCAATTTTTGATATTTTAAAATATGCTTCCAATTTTCAACTTTCTCTATCTCAGATTTGGTTTATGTATTGTATTCATTCCACCCATAATGAAATTAGAATGGACAACTTTTGGAGCGATTTTGTAATGACACGGTTGTTAGTTACGCGTGCTCATTTCATCATCATCATATCAAATTTATAAATTACTGTCTAGAACTCAGTTCAGTAAATAAAGCTAAACGTTGCATCAAACGAGTGAAATTTGTATGGTAGCCAAGTGCGGAGCATTGATGGACAAGTAGTCACCATAGCTCGAAGCGTTTGATAGATTTACTTGAAAGAAAAGAAAAAAGACACACCCTAGGGTACGTGTTGGCGCAGTTGGCTACACATGCTGCATCAGTAGAAAGAACGCTTGCATTCGATCTCCGTTCAACACATTTTTTGGTAGAGGAAATGAGCTTTAACTATGACTTATCCTCGAATGATGATTAGTCTGAGTGTGATAAAATGGATTAAAGACGTTAACCGTGAGTTTACGGATCTACTCACTAACCTCATAGTTTAGAGCTAAAAGAAAGAAAAAAAGAAACATGTTGTACATATTGTGGTAATGGTATTAGAAATTGAAAGTTTGCAGTGTTAGGTGGGGGACCTGCAAAAGGTAAGGAAGGAGGTAGTAGTAGCAAATAGTGAGAACATGCCAATTGCAGGCTTAAGGATGGGTCTGGGTCATCCATCATCTTCCTTCAACTTCCATCCACAAGGAATTCTCTGTGCACCAACAGCTGCCACCTACAGCTACTCACCTGTCGGCTCTCCTCTGCCATCAGATGTTGATCGAACCTCTGTCTCTCTGCTCCTCGCTGCTGCTTATGGTGGTCCACTTCACATTGTATGCATGGTACCATTTGCTTTTTACATACCAAGGTGGTGTTCAAATTTTGAGGTGCATTGCTTGGAATTTTCAAACACTATATTTCTTGCTAGCTAGTTGCTTCCATTTCATGACTCGATTGGAAACAATAGATACGTCATGTAGTTTTTTCTTTCGGTGAAATCAAAGAGTTGATGATGCTCAATTGAGACAAACAAAACGGATTCAAACGGACATAAGTGTTGAATCGTGAGTTGACATATTGTTATTGCATTGGTTGAGTGACAATCAGTACTGTTTTAGTATGAGTGTGAGTGTTTGCGGCGAACGACTTTTTCCTCTTAAAGGACGACTCGACTCTTCCACGACCCCACTTGAAGCGTGATTATCAGCAGTGAACAACTTTTCCCTCATAAAGAATGACTCTATTGCACGACTCCACTTGAAGGGTGAATATCTACATTGACTAATATTTTCAGCCAAATGGGCGACTATTGTACGACGCCACTTTTATTTTCTTTTTTATAAGCAACGGGATGTTATACTCGAAGTAACAATGCTTCTCGCTCCCAAAGGGAGCGTCACCCTAAACCCCACCCCACAAATCCCACTACATACAGTCGACAAGAAGGTTCGAATCTGAGATCTCAGAGGGAATCCAAAGTGATATTAATCACTTGGCCCAATATGTTTTGGTGTATGGCACCACTTGAAGGGTTATTGTCTACGATGACCGAATTCCTCCTCCAAAGGGTAGTCTCCCGTGAGGTACCGCTTGAAGAATGAACATTTGCGGTGATCAAAATTGATTTCTATAAGGACAACTCCCGTGCAGGACCGTTTGAAGGGTGATCATCCTCTGTGTGCTCTAACTTGAGTAAGAAAGACTCATTATAAGTATATGGTTATAATTTGAATTTTATATTAGTATGCTTATTTTGCACTACGAAAATAAATTTTATCAAATTCAATTAGATCGAAATATATAAGCAATTTTAAGCTTTATTTTGAAATTGTAATTAAACTGAATCGGACCGATCTAATTTGTGGCCAATTGCCATCTCTCCTAATGAGATAAGTTATAATAAAACCAAATTTCTAATAATTTCTAATATAGTAAACTTTGTGACGAGGCATCTATATGTTCCATTTTTCTTTTTCTATGGGAGTGGATATGAGTAGGTACAAAATAATATATATATATATAGTGTTTGGTGTAATCAGCGTCGGTTCACACCTCTCGAAAGGGTACGTAGCTAATTATATTTTTGTTAAAACTTTATAAGTAGATAATAAATGAGGAAAAAATTACACGCACTATTTTTTAATAGTATATTTTTTAATTTTAGTTATCTTCAAATGTTGAAACTAACTGCTGACAATTTTAAAATATGTCAAACATTTATTTATTTATTTTTTTTGTTATAGTTAATATAATATTTAATAATTAAAACATGTGTCCGGCACACAACTAATTTTTTTAAAATTTTAAAATTACACTTTAGTCAATAGTTCGCCGAAAACTTCAAAGTTCCACCGAAAAAATTAAATTATTGTCAGAATATCTAAAATTCTCTGGAAACACCATAAAATCTCCGGATTCATCAAAAATTGCCGGAAGTTGAGTTTTTTGTTTGTTTAATTAAACAAATTTCCATAATTTTCACAAAATTTTCACTAACAATTGAGATTCAGTATGGTTTGGCCGCTCTTTCGATCCAATTTGCAGACAAATTTAAGTCCAAAATTTTCAAAAAATTTTGTGTTCCTTTTTTTTTGTTCAAACTGCTCCTGGTTGCATACCGGAATCGAAGCCGTCACCGAGAAATGAAGTTGTCACCGCCGGTCGTCGGTGTTGTCGAGGAACCTGGCAACTAGATCTCACTGATAACGAAGCAGACCTGGACGACTATGATGGAGATCCACCGTCGTGTTGTTGCCTAGCGAATCTGACAAATTTGAGGTCGTCGCTCGTCTGGCCGTCTAGTGGCCGAGGTTGGCCGGAGTTGCTGCTACTTAGCCATGTCTTGGGCTGGACGGCGGCAGATTTGGACAAAGATCGACACGCTTCCGAGCTCCATGCGGGCCATTATGCGACGGAATCGACAGGACTCGCGCGCAATCGACGACGAAAAATACCTTGGCTGAGAAGATCGCCTAAAATAATGGAAAAGGCGAGCACAAATCTTGAACATATACTAGACGTTAGATCTAGAGCCGGCGTTGCTGTCAAGATCCTTACACGGCGACCACAGATCTGGACGGTGTCGATGAATGTCGCCGGGGCTCTGTGGGCTCGACATTGCCGACGAGCACAGATCTAGACGGCGCCGAGGAGCTCGTGATGAGAGAGAAGGAGAGAGAGGTGGTGCTCCGAGTCCAATCACCTTCGTCGATCTCCGAGTCCAGTACCCGCCGTCGATCTCCGAGACCAATCACCGCCGATGAAGATGAGAAAACGATGATCTGTTTCTTTTTTTCTTTGAAGCAAAGGGCTTGTTTGGCTGTTGATTTTTTTATTTAGTTATGAGGGTAAAATGATCCTTTTAAACCTATTGGATAGAGTTTTAGATGGAAAAATGGATGGAAAGATGTTAGACATATTTTAAGGTAGGCAATAGTTAGTTTCAATACTTAATAGTGGTCAAGGTTTAAATGTGTATAGTTGAGGGGTGTCATACGTAATTTTTGCATAAATCAGACACATAAATAAAAATAAGTAGATGATATGAGTTCATAAAAATTAGTGGAATAATGTTCGCGTTGGCAACTCAGGTTGCGTGAGTTGTAAGAAAAGTGTTTGCGTTTGTTTTCCACTTAACACATCTTTAAGGAGAAAGATGAATTTTAACTGTGATTTACTCTTGCAATTGACAAAACAGACTGCGTGAGTGAGAAGAACATTTGCTTTTGATCTCAACCCAACTCAACACACTTTTAAACAGTAGGATAAAATTTACCTGTAATTTCTCATCAAACAAGAAATAATCTGGACGTGATAAGACTGCAAACCGTAAATTTATTGATTTGCTCAATAACCCCATTAAAAAGAAAAAGTAACAAGTAACAAATAAAGTAATGATGGATATGGTAATGTATTGGGTTAGACACTACAGGTAGTGATAAGGTGAAAAAGTAGTTGTCGACTCATCAGTCTCTCTCTCTCCCTTTTCTCATTCTTTCTTTCTTTTGTCATTTCTTGATTCCATTTCAAAAGCTGTCGGCGCCGCCGTTACTTAACTTTCTTCATCACCATTCTATTTCAAACTATAACTATATTATCTATGTAAAGAAGAAAATATAAATGCATAATTCTTAACTTCTTCGTTTTCAAAATATTGGATTATTATTTTAAGAGCTTGTTTGAGTTTTCTATCTGAAACGACGGCAGATGTAGTTGGAATAAAGTAAAATATCCGTAAAAAATAAAAATTTTGTATGATAAAACAATATTGTTTCAAAGGAGGTTGAATATATATTTTATTTTATTATGAGATTGTTTGAAAATTTTGTCTCAAAGTAAAAGTATTATTTTAAAATGACGTAAAAGTCATTTTATGAACAAATAATTTGTTTATAAAGTATTATATGTAACATGTGGTCGACCCTCTATGTTCGTGGCCGACCATTTCTTTAACTATCGATCGACCACATTATCTTTCTCATTGGTCGACCCTCTATGTACATCACTTTCTTCATGGTGGTCGACCTTTTCTCTATCTATCGATCACTTTTTAATTTCTCCGTGGTTGACTCTTTCTGTCTGAGGTCAACCTTGTCTATTCATTTCTTTCTCCATGGCGGTCGACCTTCTCTAACCTTCACTCTCTCCATGCTCGTATGTGGTTCAATGGTAAATTCGAGTCCATTTTTTTCGCACGAGCTACAGTAACTCCCATAGGAGCCTCCCACCTCATGTGAGAAAAACTTCTGCATGCAGCAAATCACTTAGTTCTGTGTAGGAGGGGAAGTAGACTGACCAAACAACCACTAAAACTTGATTATCTACTCGACTTAATAGATGTATGCCTTTTTTAGTTCAAAACTTCATCTACTCGACTTAATGTGAAATGAACAAAGTACTACTCACATCAAAATTACTCACATCAAAGACATATGTTTCAATCATTAAATCAATCTTTAAAATTAAAAACTACGTGAATATATTTGATACGCTCCCAAATTAAATTATTGAATTATTTATCGAATATTATATTGTACCATAACAAGTACATATAGTCGTAGATGGATGAATGGATAGATGAAGCTTTTGGTGATTAGTAATTCACTTAAAAGGTTAATTGGTAAAACTAATAGTAAAATTGGTGAATTCCATTATAGTCAACGTTACTCCACTGTCCTACTACTAACTACTGCTACTATCACTCCCTCTTTTGGGTCTATGGGTGTATTGCTGCTGTACTTGCTCTTTACTCATTACTATTTCTTCTTTTTACCACATCATACCTTACCATACCATACCTTCCAAAACAAAAATAAAATAAAATAATTTTATTCTTTTGCACAATTATTATTTACTAGCTAGGTCTACCTCCAAAATGTCTACAGCTCTAATGTCTAGAGGTGACAATAAGTTGGATTAAATTATATTAGATTTTTTGGATTGAATCGAACAAATTCGTTTATTTGACAATGAAATGGCCGGATTTGTCCGATCCAAATCGATTTGGTTATTTTTTCAAAAAGAATCTGATCAGGTTCAAATCGAAATTGATCAGATAAGATTAAATCAGATGTTCGTACATTCGGATCCAGATTGCCAACTCATGTCCATTATTTTGCATATTAATTATTATTATTTCTCTCAAATATGAACATAAAATAAGGATAAATTAGTTATTCCAAGGAAAGAAAAATAAAATACACCACCTAGTCACAAGCAAGTCCAAATCAACTTTTTATTTTAACTGTTAGTAGGTGAAAAAATGTACACTCAGTAGTAAAAGTTGGTAACAATACTTACATAAACTCTATCTCTCTCCCTCCATTTTATTGCTTATAATCAATCTTCCATTTTGGAGAGCTTCCATTACCACCACCACCACCACCACCGCAACATGTCTCCAAACGTCGTCGTCAGACCGGAAAACACCACGCCATGCAACAAGAGCCACAAGGAAGCCGAGAGGAGGCGCCGGCAGCGAATCAACGCACCCCTCTCCACCCTCCGCTCTCTCCTCCCCAACACCACCAAAACCGACAAGGCCTCGCTGCTCGCCGAGGTCGTCACCCAAGTCAACCACCTCCGCTCCCAGGCCGCTCTCGCCGCCGGAGCCTCGCCGGCCCCGTTCCCGTCGGAGCTAGACGAGGCCACTCTCAGTTACTGCAGCGACTGCGACAGCGACAGTGGCTCGAATAAATCGAGGCTGATGAAAGCGACGGTGTGCTGCGAGGACAGGCCCGGTCTGAACCGGGACCTGACCCAGGCGATACAGTCGGTTCCGGCCAGGGCGGTCCGGGCGGAGATTGTGACGCTCGGTGGCCGGACCAAGAGCGTGGTGGTCATGAAGTGGGCCGGAGGAGATGAGCAGGTCCAGGCCTTGAAGCGGGCTTTGAAGGCCGTTGTGGAGAACCGGGCGGCCCATGGGTTTTCTAGTAGTAAACGGTGTCGGGTTTTTAGTTCGGTTGATGACTATATGTTGTAATAAATTATGACCAATGTTCTATCACATTTCATACTTCTTAGGTTGTAACATTTTTTTAGTGATTTATATTGATATTAATTAACGGTATGAAACTTACCAAATATTTCTCTTGCCATCACAAGATTATGAGATTTTTTATATTTACAAGATTTATTATGTTAACGAAAGATACTTTATGTCCCCTTCACCTTCAAGTATCAGAGTGTCGTTTTAACTATTTTCTTCAAACAAACATAGTAATTTTGAAATCATGTATTTTCACTTTTTGTGAGTTAAATAATACTTGTTGGTGAACATAAAACATCACAAGTTTTTTAAGAATGAAAACACAACATGTGGTGCTCGAGCGTCACGTAGTAATCCTTTCCTGAAATACCAATAAGTTTAATAAAACAGACTCCATGCCATCTTAGTCATCTAAAAAGCTCCGCAACAAATAAGACATTAACTCAACGTACACTTCGCGGACTCACTCCTGAAACGCGACTCTACAGACTTGCTCCCGAAATCATTGCGAGCACCCAAAGTCAGAGGTCGCTCCCAGAGAAACCTAGGTTTCCCAGAGTCACCCAAGTCATCCAAACACACTTCGGTCGCCTAGAGACACCCAGGTCGCCAAGAGCTGCCCCATCAACAACGCTCGACGTTTATGGCGCGTCGCACAAAAATCTCAAAGCGAGCCCAAGGACATTCCAATCACCCAAATCATTAAAAGATCCAAACAAGACCCTTAAGACAAAGGGTTCCACTCAACAAAATCGGCCAAACGTGATGAGAGAAACAATCTTAACAAAGGACGCTAGTTGTGTCCAACCTAAGTCATCGCGACGAAGTGGGCTTCTTGTGACCATTGTTGTAGTGACGAGAACATTATTTTAGACAATAAAGAGTTTCGACCATTTCTTTGCATTTGTGACACGTTCTGAGGACCAAAGAAGGTCGTGAAACCTCATTATCATCCACAAGGGATTAAGCTATCCTTTTACACCCTCGTCTACCTCTCGATGTGTCGAACATCGATCACAATCGACCAACATTCTCAAAAATCTATGACGGTGCCCCCGCAAGGTATATTTTTTTATACAGAAAGGTGCCGAAATTCTTTCTTGCAACGGTCTAAAGGCGTAAATATACAAGGAACCAATAATGTTTACGAAAGAGACTATGCCTCTTAACCCTAGCCTAGGGCTTTTGGCACCTTACTACACCAAAGTGGTCTCTTACACCACTACCACCAAGGATGTGTTGAGTGAGGTTTGATCTTGAGATCTCTTCCCACTCATGCAACTGGAATAACCAACTGCGTCACCTTTAGTGGTTACTATATTAAGGGATTCAAAGAATACCCTACCACGTGAAATACATGCGAGGACTTTCATGCTCTCTTGGGACCTGCAAGCAATGCGCTCGAGAAGAAAGGGCTCAAGTCATGAGTGGGCTTTTAAGAGGACCCCACTTTGCTACTGACAAACCACGCATTGACACGTGACGAAAATGGTAAATATCCTTATCTTGTTAAGAGATGAGAATCCACACAGTTCTATATTTAGTCGTGTCTCTCTAGTTTATCTCTATACAAACGTTCTCTAGAACTATTATAATTTCGACCGAGATCTTACTCTCACTCCCGAGAAGGTGTTCTAGAATCACATGAGGTCATTGTTCTTTGGAGTGTTGCATCGCGCAAGTCACATGTCTGCAACTCGGTGTCCATCATACCCTTAACATTGGACGTCGACAATGGACAATGAACGTCAATAGTAGACATTGAAATTAGAACATAACATTTAATAAAATTCCCTAGCACGTGGATAACACTACAAGAAAACACCCCAATTCCGACGGAAACACTTTATTCCGTTGGAAATCTTAAAGTTTTTTTTAAAAAAATATTTTTTACATATTTGCTACAGCCTTTCAATCGCAAATATTTTCGACGGAAATTTTCGTCTAAAATTCCGTCACAAATCTAAAAATAATAATAAAAAAATAAAAGGTAAAGATAAGGATCCTTATCTCAACTCTTAT
>JAYMTA010001673.1:0-19077 GCA_036897625.1 Pelargonium cotyledonis
TCTTCTTCAATCCCCCCCCCAATGCCCCCCCTAGCCGCCGCCACCTCCCTCGCTCTTACTCCACCAATACCATGACAGTTCCACACCAGAATACCCATACCTTTGAACGACACAACCCTAACACGAATAAAGAGAACCAAGAAACAGACACACCTTGGCACTCTACCTCTCCACCGCCTCCACACACCTCCTCCACCACCTCCAGATTCTCTCCTTCCCCGCCTCTGGACCCTTCGCCGAAACCCGCCGCCACAGCCCCGTCGGGCTCCTACTAACCGCTTGGAATCGGAAACACCGATCCTACCTCCTTCACCTTGCTCGTGATTTCTAAGCCCCTTCCACCCCCTCACGCCCAGAAACTCCCAAAACCCTACCCTCTGCCAGCCCCGACGACCCCTACGCCCACGCAGATCCGCCCTTCAGCCCAGGCTCTACCCGCTCCTCACGCTCGCCCCTTCCGCTGCTACCGATCCACACCCCTCCTCACAAGACCAGCGCCGCCACACACCTGACGACCCCTACACCCACATAGTGCCACCACACAACTTAGCAACTCCACACAAAACAGAAACGGCAAGACCAATCCAGAATAGAAAAGCACAGCACCCACCGTCGGTGCCGTCCCGATCCCCAAACAAGTGAACAGAAATCCTAATAACCGCTACTCAAACCCTAAACAAAAAGAGCCTCACAAAAAGAGTCATACAACTTTTTCCCTGTGTTTTAGGCTCGTGTCTTGGTAACTTAAATCAGTTAAAGATGACAATCAAACATGTTGTCCTCCCAAACTTCTGGTAACAATTATCGAAAAGAACAAAATTAAGAAGAAAATCCAAACATATTGGTAACAAAAATGATCATATTTAATTAATTTCTATTTATAGATGTGGGACCCACACCCCATCCCTATGAATCCGCAAAAGACGACACGTGTATCTCAGTTTCGAGTCAAATCGCTCTCAATACATCAACAACAAACAAAACTGAAACTGACTCACAAAACAACCACAACATCACCGTCGCTACTGAGAATCTGAGTCGATTTCACAAATTAGGGTTCTCTCTCTCTCTCTCTCTGCGATCAGGTTTGTCTACTGATTCGATGTTAAATCTTGAAAGCTTTCCTTTTGGTCTGTTTGGCTGCTGAGAAACTTATGGGAAAGTAAAAAAACAGCAAAAACTGAAGCTAATTTGCTGATTTATTTTTTGAATGTAAACACAATTTCTTTGATTTTCTTAGTAATCAAACAGATGCATAAGTGAAGTATAGATAGATAGAATGAAGTTTTGTGCAATTACCTGTTCATTTCAGTTGAAGATTTTCTGGGAAAATCAGTAATTTAATTACTCATCCCGATTGCTTACCACGACTTCAATCAGAAGTTAAATCTACACAAAGTTCAGAACCTGGAAGTCCTTTATCATGTAAATTTAAAAATTTCTCAATTATATGTTTTTAACTTGTGTTTGATTTTAGGGTTTTGACTTCAGGGTGCTCAGGGGAAAAGCTTGACTACTAGGGTTGTTGAATTTGAGTTTTCCAAACTTAGTGGAGGAATGGACAAGCTGAAGTTAGCTCAGTTTGGTGAGCGTTTGATGACGGGTGGAGCTCAAATGGGTAGAATGGTCAGTGGGAAGGTGAAGGAAATGCTGCAAAGCCCGACGGTGGAGTCAAAGATGGTTGATGAGGCAACACTGGAGACGTTGCCAGAGCCCAACTGGGGTATGAATTTGAGGATATGTGCAATGATTAACAGCGGAGAGTTTAGTGGGTTGGAGATCGTTAGGGCTATAAAGAAGAAGATTTCGGGTAAGAGTGTTGTGAGCCAGATGTTGAGTCTTGATTTGTTGGAAGCTTGCACTATGAATTGCGAGAAGGTGTTCTCGGTGGTGGCGTCAGAGAAAGTGTTGGAGGAGATGGTCATGATGATGGATAATCCCCGGACGGATCAGGGAAATAGAGATAGGGCTTTGCAGTTGATTCGGGCATGGGGTCAGTCCGAGGATCTTGCATATCTTCCCGTGTTTCGCCAAACCTATATGGTGAGTTACATTTCTTGTTTTCCCTCGTCTATCCTGCTTTCAATATTTGTGATTTTGTTGATGATTTGATTTATTTATATATTTACAACGTAAGGAAAAAATCTCCAGCATCACTTTGTTAGAAGACTTAATCATGTCTTGGTGATGAGATCTGCCCAATTAATAGTTTTGCAGTTTATGACATGCAATACAATCGTCATTTCATTTGTGGTTGATGTGATCTTCCATATTCTTAGGCTGAGGTTTGGGGTATATGACTCAAGATATTGAGCAGAGTTGTTCATTTTCAAACAAGCTTGAATTATTTTTGCACTGTTTTAGATTGCTGATTGGGGTTGAATAAATAGGCCAAACAAATCAGTTCCTTACGGGCCTTCCACTAACAAGTGTGTTCTTACTTCTGCTCTGCTTCTGTGTTCGACAAGGACGTTTTCATGTTATCCTTGATCACTATTTTGAAATATCAATTTGAGCGTATTCTGGATCATTTTCTTAGAACAATGATGCACTATGATTTGCTTATTCTATACTTTTAATTTAGTAGAATAAGTAACAAAAAGAAACAAAAAATGACCAACTTCTTCATTTTTGTATTTAATATGCAAGAACCACTTTGGATCCCAAATTTTCTTGTCAAGCCGTGTAATTATAGACTGACGTGTGATTGAATAATGTATGCGGTGCATAAGCAATTGGATGGCCAAGTAGGAAACAAATGTACATTGGAGAATACAAGATAGGATTGCATACAGATGCATATCTTTTATCAGAAGTATATTTTCCTTCTTGATTATTCGTGGATACACTTATTTGGTTCTTTCACTTGAAGCTAGTTTTTTTATTTTGGACTAACTGGATATTCTTACTAAACACATTAACGGACAATTTGATTCATTTCATATTTTTTCCTTCTTATCCTACTATTCGGGCAGAGCTTAAAAGGAAGACGCACATCTTTACCGCCAGAAGATAGTGAACCTCCTATGCAACATTCGCTTGAGTCATATGTTCATCAACAGTCAGTGCCTCCTCCTGAAGAATACCCTTTTCCTAACACAGGACATGGTGATGACCAAACTAATTTTTCCCACAATTATGGAGGCCTATTGGTTGAAGAGAAGAAAGAATTTATGGTAGAAACTCGAAACAGCCTGGACTTGCTCTCTAGCATATTGACTGAAGCTGAGCCAAAAGCTATGAAGGTACGTTCACTACATTGACCATTATGTTACTTCTGTCATTTATGATGCATACCGTTTTTGCAGTTTATTGAATCATTTAATGCATACATCCTTTTCCTCTGTATTTTGATATGGCCGTTTTAGAAAAACTACCATCTTGTCTCCTTGTGTAATGTCACTATTTAAAAAAAAAGAAAAAAAAAGATATAGACTTCTAGTGAATTTTTTTGGTTGTTTACGTCTTTATGATAACCCATGTCCCATGGCGTGTGCATCAGTCCAGGACCGGACCGGATTTTGGTAAATTTTCGGACCGAAGTCTGGACTGGACTGAAAATCCTAGGCTGGAGTGATTGGACTGAAATAATTGGAAATTTTTGAAAAAATTCATTTCTACCGGAAAAAATACAGTATGGAGAATATGGAGAAAATTGGACCTAAAGCATTAAAAATTAATTTGGTTCAGACCGAATCATGAACACCTCTGCATTATTGTAGCTCTATTAGGAACTGTTTTCTTTTCTTTCCTTGTGCCACAGGCAATAACTACGAACTCAAATTTCTGAATCTACAAATGAGTATAAGGAACAGAGAAGATAAAGGAAGCAATAATACTTCTTGTGTGGCTGCAGGACGATTTGACAGTGAGCATGCTAGAGAAGCTGAAGCAGTCGCAACCCGTCGTTCAGAGGATTGTAGAAACCACCACTGATGATGAGGTAATGCTCTTTGAGGCTTTGAATCTTCATGATGAACTCCAACAAGTTATCTCAAGATGTGGAGAACTCGAAGCTGGTCTCGAATCCACCAAACAAGCCAGTTCACTTACTGATGTTGAAACTCTAAAATCTGGAGAACTGTCCGAAAACTGCAGCGCCACTGAAGCCAGTTTACACACTCGGGTTGAAACTCAAAAACCCGAAATACCACATCCTGTTAATGTTGAGACCGCTGGAGCCAGTTCAGCCTCGAAGGTTGGCACTCGTAACGAAAGCAAAGAAGGAGAAAGTTCCCTGGAAGAGCGAGAGCTTGGTACCGAATCGAGGAGTAGCAAGAAAAGTGTTGAATAAGGGCAAGGCTTGTGAAGCTGTGTACTGATTTTCTTGATATTATCTGTCATTTTCTGCTGTGCTCTGTACTGACCTAGTTTTTTCGCAAAATGATACTATGTTGTCTGGATATTTTCTGATTTAATGTCTAAACTCGCTAACCAATTTGTCCAGTTCCTTCACTTCCTTGACTTGCAATTGCGTTTTAACTTTTATGCTTCCATGAGCTTGGTTGAGAGTTTTTATTTATTTATTTTTATAAGTTGGTTGAAAGTGTTAGTGACTATTTATTTGCATGAAAGCATAAATAGTTAGTTGCCAATTATATTGATTTTGATTACATCTTTGGCGGTGGTAGTGTAAGAGATCACTTCGGTGCGGTAAGGTGCCAGAAAATTGTAGACTAGGGTTAAGAGACATAGTCTCTTCTTAAACACTATTGGTTCCTTGTATATAATTTCCTTTTAGGTCGTTGCTTATAAAAAAAATATTGATAAGGCTTATGTAGAAGTTATCATTCACATTTTGGGTTGAAAAACCTAACCATAACTTTAACCTTAACCTAAACCATAGAGGTATGTGTTGCTCGACTTGATCTCCAAAATAAGAAATGATAAAAGTCGATCTGAAAATTAATCAAGCTTATCTCATACTACTTAAAAATTGTGGTTGAAATTCGTATCCAAGGTCACCCAGAACACATGACGGGTTAAAAAATCTAGGTACAACCCGGCAAATCTTATTCGTAAAACTTAAAACATGCCGTCAAATTCCAACCTGAAATCTGAAACGACAGATCCTAATATAGTAAAGAAAGAAGAGAGAAGAGATTAGTGGTAAATACCAAAAATGCCCTTCACTTCACTAGAAGTACTGTGTACAACTCGGTTATGGAAACTCACACTCCGTAGAACACACAACACACCCGAATCCAACAAAATTCTCTCCCGCCATTTCTCCAAATTCCCTTTTCCTTTTCCCTCCACTTTCCGATAAAGACTGAATTTTCCTGGAAAATTCCATCTTCAGCAAATTCGCATCACACATTAGCAACTTCACTACCCTCCATGAGCCCTAATCGCACACATCCGGAAACTCCGCGCATCGAATTTGTTGTACCGTACTAATTTTCGCTCCCCAACAGATCTTCCGACCTAGGGTTTAGTATCAGCCATGCCGTCCCTGGCGTCTACAGGGAAAATCCTCCGGTTGGAGGTGGAGAATTTCAAGTCCTACAAGGGATTCCAGAAAATTGGCCCCTTCTACGACTTTACGGCTATAATTGGTCCGAACGGGTCTGGGAAATCGAATCTAATGGACGCTATTAGCTTCGTGCTGGGCGTGCGCACCGGCCAGCTCCGCGGGACACAGTTGAAGGACCTGATCTACGCCTTCGACGACAAGGAGAAGGAGCAGAAGGGCCGTAGGGCTTTTGTCAGGCTTGTCTATGAAGTGGTTAAGGACGAGGAACTCGAGTTCACCAGAACAATCACGAGCTCTGGTGGGAGTGAGTACCGGATTAACCAGACGGTTGTGACTTGGGATCAGTACAATGCGAAGTTGAGGTCGCTCGGAATTCTCGTAAAAGCCCGGAATTTTCTAGTCTTCCAGGTAATTCGGTTGACTGATACCATTATTATTATTATTATTATTATTTTTTTTTTGGGTAAATGAATTGTTTAATATATCACTGTAGTGTAGTATTCATATTCCTTGTCCATGCTTCTGGCCTCACTTCAGCCACCATTTCTTTTTGTTTTTGGTTGTTTTGAGCAAATTGATTGGTGTTTTTTTAAATCTATGTAGATTTAAAGTTTGGACATTTTATCTATATTTGGTTATCATTATTGCCGGGTGTGTCATTATTCTGTTAATCACGACCTATACTTATACACATGTCTTAGTTTCTTTGATTGTATCGTTGGTTGATTTGTTATGGTATTACTTAAATTATGTTTCCAAATTTATCAGTGTTTTGGCAAAACAATATAAATCAGTACTTTATTTCATTTCGAAATGGAAGTAAATTTTATCAAGTCTTGGTTGGTAACATTTATTACAAGATTTGATATATTGGTGATGGTCTTCAACTTTTGCCACGTGTATCACTCTACATATGCATAATTTGTGGCACAAATCGCCTGGTCCAAAAATGCACGCGTCATCATGAATCTCACTTATGAAGTCAACATTCATTGCATGTGTGTATAATAGTCACACTTCGTAACTTTAGAATTGGATTAGTTTAAGGATCAATAACCAGATTTGGGAGTCAAACCAATTTGGGTCAATTATTTTGTATAATTCAGTTGATCTTGCTCGTGTTCTGACCAGGATACCAGATTCAACCCAAACCCTATTCCAATTATCTTTCAAGTGCTCATATAATATAATTGATGTGATGAACTAAGACATTAAACTGAATTGTATTATCACTTACACATACATATACCTCAAAATTATTCTCACTGACAAAAATGTTGGCTCATTTTGCTTGTACATTCAACCCTCAAAGGATGTAGACAGCTAGAAGCTGATTTTTTTTCTCTTAACCAAGAGTATACTTTGTCATCTAGGGTGATGTGGAGTCAATTGCATCGAAGAATCCCAAAGAGCTTACTGGACTTTTTGAGCAAATATCTGGGTCTGATGACCTCAAGAAAGACTATGAGCTACTGGAAGAGAAGAAAGCCACAGCTGAAGAAAAAGCAGCACTTGTCTATCAGAAAAAGAGAACAGTGACTATGGAGAGAAAGCAGAAGAAAGAACAGAAAGAAGAGGCAGAGAAACATCTTCGCTTGCAAGATCAACTGGTATTTATCATCAAATTTATCTGCAGGTTTCATGTCTTTTTTTTTTCCTTCATACTATTGTATGAACATGTACCTTTTCTTACGTTTGTTCATTATGCAAATAGTTCATTATTGACATGAGTATATATTTTAAATTTTTTGTTCATTTATTTTTAAGTTTGATTGATTGACAACATCAGGATGATCTGTTTGAGTTTTTATTTTTTATTTTTTTTAGTTAGTTCCTGTTGAAATAAGGTACCATAACAGCATATCATTTGGAGACCGACTAAATTTTGCATGGGGTGCTGTCAATTGAATAGTCATACATTCACTTTATATTGATGCAGCCCCTTCTGGAATTCTGCAGATATAGTGATAATAGAAAATATAAATGTAGAATGTGTCATATAGGGTTGTAATGTATGATCTGAATTTTTTTTTTTTTTTTGGTTAGTTTCTGCTGAACCGTCTAAATTTTGCATGTGGTGCTCTCAATTGAATGGCCTTACATTCTCTTCAGATTGATGCAGCCCCTTCTGGAATTCTGTAGATATAGTGTAATAATGGAAAATATAATTGCAGAATTTATAATGTAACAGTGAATAAGGAAGAGGAAGGGTTCAGAGAAGGATAATTGAGATGCAAAGAGAGAGAAGTTAGAAAATTATTTGGAAAGAAGATAAGTAAATTTCATGATTTTTGATAGCACATAACACAGATGGCCTCCTTCCATTACATACTAACACAACCAACTGATCTGGCAAATTTGACTAGACTGGCTGAAGTTACTTAAAGTGACGAAACAACGCCTAAAAAGTTGGTCTACATCATATGTTGGCATTATATTTTCTGTTACCTATAGCACTGTTACGCCGCATTACGTACATGTTATAAAGAGTAAAATCCTTCTTGAGATTACCTGGTGCATAAAGGAGTTGTATATATCTTGCAGGAACTTCAATGCTTGTTTGGTGAATCTTGATTAGTCATTCACTGAGAATTTTAGTACATGATTGATGAATATTACAAAAATTAGAAAGCACTGGAAATTCCTTATGTTCATATTTTTTTGTTACAATAAAATTGTGTATACTGTTATTATACAAGATTTTAATCGTGACTGTCCGTTTGAAAAGTTTTGGGTGAAGGGCTGTTGTATGCTTATGTTGAATTGGTGTGCTTTGCCCCCATTGGATCTCTTGATCTAGAATATTCTACAGCTTCTTATGTTATAATGTGAGCCTTCCCATCATCCTCTTACCTTTTTTTTTTCCTGCAGAAATCTTTGAAGAAAGAATACTTTTTATGGCAATTGTTCAACATTGAAAAGGATATGTCAAAAGCAAATGAAGACCTTGAAGCTGAAACGAGAAACCGTGCTGATATCATGCAAGAAGTAGAGAAAATAGAAGGTGAGGTGAGGAAAAAGAAGATGGAGCAAAACAAATATCTGAAAGAGATTACAATTTGTGAGAAGAAGATTGCTGAGAGAAGAAACAGACTTGACAAGAATGTGAGCTATTTCAGTTTATCTATTGATTCTTTCCCACTTTTTGTTTATTTGAATTTTTAAGTAGTAAAACTCGTCTAGAATGAATAAATTTTGTGTACTGTAGTGCCAGTCTAATTTATGTTTTGGATACTCTTGGTTGTCTTGGTTGGAAATGAAGTTGGGTTCTGAACTGTTGAGGATTTCTGATTGAACTCTGACAGTGATGTTTGCAGACTGCTTAGCTCCATCTCTGTAATTTATCAAATTAATGAATTGCTATTAGTTATATCACTGTTATTTTACAATCACCATAAATGCTGTGTTATTTTTGTGGGCCTAAGAGAGGAAGTTTATATATAATTCTTCTTGGTATTATCTTGTTTGCAGCAACCTGAGCTTCTCAAATTGAAGGAGGCAATGTCACGAATAAATTCAAAAAGTAAGAGCAGTCGAAAGGAGCTCGCAAGAAAAGAAAAAGAAAAAGAGGCACACTCAGATGATATGGCGAAGCTTCAGGAGGGCATAAAGGACCTCACTGCAAAGCTAGATGAATTAAATGAAAAAAGTCGAGACGGTGGTGAGAAACTTAAGCTTGCTGACAGTCAAATGAGGGAATATTTTCGAATGTGAGTTTTCTATGGTTCTCCTTTTATTATTGTAAGGGAATTCATATTCTGATGTGGTGATATCTGATTCTTTTTTTGTATAATTGCTGAAATGTAATGTTCTTGTGGTACATACATTGTTTATTTATTATAAATTATGTGTAAAGGTTACAAGATATTTTCATTGCAATCTCTTTTGCTAGAAATGTGTGATGCCTTGAAGAATTGATTATCAGATTGGTAATTTATCTATTAAATTTAAAGGTAGGTATTCTTTTCATTCATGATGTATTGAGGACAGAGAATAAAAAGTTGTAGAATCTAAAACCTGAAAATGTAGAGTAAATAGATATTTGTGTCCCCATTTTAGGCTTTGTTTCCTGGGATGTCATTACCCTGTCATTGTTGCGGTTGCATTTAATCCCTGATTCTAAACTTCTTTCCCATTTTTTCACGGTTGGAATTGACCTTTCAGTAAGGAGGTTGCTGGGATGAAAACTACGAAGCTGAGAGATGAAAAAGAGGTTCTAGACAGGCAACAATATTCTGATACTGAAGCTCTAAAGAATTTGGATGAAAATCTTCTACAACTGCAAAATCGGGAGAGTGAACTTCGTTCGCAGGAGGACCAAATGCGAACAAGACTAAAAAAGATTCTTGATAATTCTGCTAAACATAGGGCTGAGCTCAAAGAACTCGAGAAGTACTTACATGAGTTGCAAAATAAGCATCGAGATTCCAAGTTAGTAACTGCTGGGTGCACTTAATTCATTGTTATTTTTGCTATTGTCTGTTTTTATTGGCTCTTTTTCGGTGTTTCAATGCTTCATTAGCTCCTATATGTTGTTACTACTAATATTATCACAGCAACATATTTTCTAATTGAAATGTTCAGTATGCATAGATCTAGAAGAAGAAAATGAAAGAGGATATTCGTTTGTTTGAGAAATAATATTTCCTCTCTCTCTCTCTCTCACACACACACACACATACACACACAGAAATAGGTATGAAAGTTTGAGGACACAAATTGCTGAAGTTGACAACCAGTTACGTGAATTGAAGGCTGATAGGCATGAAAATGAGAGGGATGCCAGGTTGTCTCAGGCTGTGGAGACACTCAAACGCTTATTTCAAGGAGTGCACGGTCGTATTACTGATCTTTGTAGGCCAACTAAGAATAAGTATAACCTTGCTATTACAGTTGCAATGGGTAAATTTATGGATGCGGTAGTGGTTGAGGATGAAAATACGGGAAAGGAATGCATCAAGGTATGGCTTGTATGAGTTTACTTTGCTGTTCTTTCCTAATGTGCTTTTCTTCATGTAGTTATCAATTGTCTGTTGTCATATTTCCATTGGATGACTTATGTTGGAATTTAAATTGTTAGTGAAAGTTGATCAATTACCTAGCTGTGAACTTTGCATTCTATATGAAATCATTTACCTCCTAGATCAGTATTTGTGTAGAGACATGATTGCACCACTCATCTTTTCAATTTTGGCACTTCCAGTTTTTTTATTTACAAAAGTGAGAGGTGCAAATTCTTGAGTTGGCGGCATATCAAAACTTAGTGTCAAATCCTCTTTATCTTCAATTCATTAGACACTGAGTGTACTCTTCTCAACTTAGTGGCTTGCATATAACAATGAATGCAATTCTGCTTGCAGGGTTTTGGGTGGCTATTGGCTTGGCAACTTCTTTATTAAGCGTTCTTTTAATGAATTTTGTTTAACATGTTCTCCTTTAGGTTGATTGTTTGAGATGTTAGGGCTATTTTATCAATCTATTTAAAGAAAAAAGTTCAATGATGGTTCTGGGCACGAAAAGAGGCATGCTAGATTAAAGGGATTGGATTTCAGAGTCTTTCTGTAATTCTGTGACACTATAACCCTTATTTTTGTGTTGATCACAATTACTGTTTATGTAATTATATTACAGCCAATTTTTGTCATTGTTCTCAACAGTATTTAAAAGAGCAAAGGCTTCCCCCTCAGACATTTATTCCTCTTCAATCTGTTCGTGTGAAGCCAATCATTGAAAGGCTGCGCAACTTAGGTGGTACTGCAAAGCTAGTCTTTGATGTAATAAGATATCCTTTTTGAGCTAATTGAGTTGGTGAAGCATTTAATTACTTTGTTCATTTTTACAGTTTCAAATAAACTTTTAATATTGTGAGCAGATCATGCTATTTTTGTCAACTTCAATTCATCTGTCTTAATATTTTCCTTATGTATTTATCTGCTCTAGGCCCTGGTCTGCACTTCTTTTTTTACATCAGAGAAAATCCATATTTTGGTTATGAAAAAATAAAATATCATAGTTTTGTGGACTTGACAATCGCACTTTTGATCCTGCCCTGGAGAAGGCAATTCTTTATGCTGTTGGAAATACTCTAGTCTGTGACAACCTAGATGAAGCGAAGGATCTTAGTTGGAAAGGAGAGAGGCATAGGGGTAAAAACCACTGTACTTTTCTGATTTTTTTATTCTTGCTATATTTTGTTATTCTTATATTTTAACCATAATTTATGTGCATCTATTAGTTGTAACCCTTGATGGAATTCTCCTTTCAAAGGCCGGCACGATGACTGGTGGGATTAGTGGTGGAATGGAAGCAAGGTCAAAACAGTGGGATGATAAAAAAGTTGAAGGTTGGTCTCATTTGTGTTGGTTTCAAGCTTTATTGGTTTTAAAACTGCTGCTGTTTTGTAGGACTTAAAAAGAAGAAAGAAAAACTCGAGACGGACTTGGAAGAACTTGGGTCAATTAGAGAGATGCAGCTGAAAGAGTCTGAAGCATCTGGAAAAATTAGTGGTCTTGAAAAGAAGATTCAGTATGCGGATATTGAAGAGGTAACTTCAGTGATTAGTGTGTTACATCCCCTCTTTCCCACAGTTACGTTGTGTTTGGGAACTTGAATTTTATTTTAAATTAATAATTTGAAAGTTGGAATTTGAAACCTTGTATTTGAAATGAGGGAAACCATAAAATTTCAAATGACAAAATAAGAGTTGTCATTCAAAATCACATGTAGGCATGTTTTGAATGTTATTGTATTTGAGTGTATTTCAAATCCGAATTCTTTGAGTAGCCCAACATAGTATTTGGCTGAAATCTAGAATTTCAAATGAAATCCAATAATCCAAACAGAGCAGGGAACATTAAGGTATTTTAAATTTGATGGAAATACTGGTATGCTGATGCAACTATAGCAGTCATTACTTCACTAAGTCACTAAATTGTTCAGTTGGACAGTCAAGTTATATGAAAGAGAAGGTAGTAATGTAACCTGAAACACCAACTGGATCTAAAATTAATTCTTTTGGCTACAGATTTTAGGATAATGATCATTAGATTCAATGAGTTGGGCTATCAGATTGGCGTGAAGGTGGTCCTATAGTGAGGATATACAGTTTTTGGTGTTATTTTTAAATTACATTATGAACTAGTATACCTTATTAACTGTTGTCTCGGTACATGCTAACAGCGGAGCATTAAAGATAAACTTGCAAGTTTGAGTCGGGAGAAAGAGGATATTAAAAGGGAAATTTCTCGTGTAACTCCTGAAATTCAGAAGGTAAATTTTGGATGAAACATGCCTTTCACTTAGTTTATTGTGGTAGCACTGGTGGTATGCACATCTTTCGCAACAGAACTTCAATGCTATTTCTTTTACAGTTAAATGATTCCATCAATAAGAGGTCCGCTGGAATAAACAAATTGGAGAGAAGGATCAATGAGATTGTTGACCGGATGTTCAAAGAATTTAGTGAGTCGGTTAATGTGGCTAACATTCGTGAGTATGAAGAAAATCAGCTCAAGAATGCCGAAAACATGGTTGATGAAAGGCTTAGCTTAAACAGCCAGTTGTCGAAGTTGAAGTACCAGTATGTTTATACCATTTTATCTTAGTTAATTGGTAATTGCATTTGAGTATAAACATATAATGATGTAAATATAGATGCATGATCATAACATGTGTATGTTTCATGTCTGCTGTATTTTGAAGATAATCATTATTGAAATGACTTATCTGTGCTGTATTGGAAGGAGCTAGCTTTATTGTATCTAATGGTTGTACCTGAAATCAAATGCTTTTACAACTGTGTGTTGACAGACTTAACCGTGTTGAATATGATGTGTGATAAAATAGTGACTGCTATCTATATAAAATTCTAGTTTTCAAATACATTGGAAGTGTAGTTATGCATTTAAGAGAGGAGTATGTGAGGTTTTTTTATGGTTCTAGCTAGCTTCAAAAGAAAATTGGGATTAAGGAATATGATGTGATATGGTGCTTGCAGGCTACTCCGGTCTGCCTTGTGTGTTGATTTTGGACAGTTTGTAAACCGTCAATCTCATGTTAGGTTGCACATGGTGAAGAACATTAGCATGCTTAGAACATGAGTTCCAATTTTTTAATACAATGTAAATTGTGGGTATTATAATTTTCATTATCTAATCACAACTGTGTTTGCTTTACTTGCCTGTGAACCATGTACCATTCTGAAGTGGAGACCTTGTAAGTCCACTTTGGAAGCTAAAAGGCTGTTTGGTGGGTTCCATCACAAAGGCCCTTTATTTGTTTTCAAGTCCAGTGTTACCTGCTTGTGTTGTACTGTCCATTTTGCTCGTAACTGGGATTTATATGGTAATCTGCCACATTCTTCTCTTTCCAGGTTAGAGTATGAGCAAACAAGGGACATGGAAAAAAGAATTAAGGAGCTGAATGCTACTCTTGCTTCTTTTGAAAATGAGATGAAGCGGATCCAGAATAAAGAGGCTGAAGCCAAGAAAGCAGCAGAGAAAGCTAGTGAGGAGATTGCCCGATTGGAGGAAGAAGTTAAAGGTATGGATTAGGTTCCGCATATTTGTATATAAAGCTAGTTTGTTGAGTAAATATTTCCTGCTGTTTTCCTGTGTTAAGCTTCTCCAATTGAATTGTTATTATTTTGTTTTTTCCATTCAGCAATCAGTATTGAATACTATATGGGGGGTGATTATGAAAAATTGAATGGAGTGGCTGTTCCTATCAATATGAAATTCAGAGAACTGGTGATTAGGATGTTAAGTTAGTAGACTAATAGAGAACATTTGGTCTGTTTTTGTGGGTTGGGGTGATGATAATATGTTCGGTTTTACAATCTTGGCTATGTACTCACTTCATTGGAGAGATGTTGGACCTTTCCTGCTATTTAGGGGTAAAGTATATACAGATTGAGCAGCTAACGTGGAGCCAATATTATGCCATGATCCATGACACTAGAGCAGTACTTGCTCCAAATAAAGAAGTTGAGATGGAGCAGTTCTTTGGACCGCAATTTATTGAATTCAGATAATTTTTTGGTGTTAACGTACAATATATCTTTAGGTTTTGTAGTTGTGCAAGATTTTTGGTTATAGTTCAAATTTATTTACTATGATTAACAAAACTTGATGTTCTTTTTACCATTGTATTTGTCACTGTAATGTTGGTGAGCGCAACCGTAATTGTAGTTCAACAGGATTACATTATCAATTCTTCACTAAGAAATGTACTTGGGTTGTTTTCCACTAGAATAAGGTAGTGAAGAACTCTAAATAGATTGCAGATTTGCTACTAATAGTAATCTTCGTATATCATTCCTTTTATTTTAAAATTTGAATAGTTTGATGCTATCTTGTTTATTATTTTCCTCCTTGTTCTTATAGAGTGGAAATTGAAGTTAGAGGAGTGTGAAAAGGAAGTGCAGGAATGGACTAAACAGAAGTCTACAGCTACTACAAGCTTATCCAAAATTAACCGTCAGATAAACTCTAAGGTCAGATTCCAAGACTTGGCTTTGATATTACTCACAGATTCTCATGATGTGGTACCACATTGTTTCTTTGAATCAATTGTCACTGAAATCCTTTTCTCTCTTGCTGCAGGAGGAACAGATAGAACAGCTGATGTCTCGGAAGCAGGAAATATTGGAGAAGTGTGAACTAGAACACATTAGCCTTCCCACTATTTCAGACCCAATGGAAACTGATTCGTCAACATCAGGCCCAGTATTTGATTTCAGTCAGCTAAATAGATCTCATATGCAGGAGAAGAGAGCTTCTGATAGGGAGAAACTTGAGATGGAATTCAAACAGAAAATAGATGCTATAAATTCTGAAATTGAAAGAACAGATCCAAATCTGAAGGCGCTGGATCAATATGATGCTCTGCTGGAGAAGGAAAGAATTGTAAGCAAAGAGTTTGATGAGGCCAGAAAGGAGGAGAAAGAAATAGCAGATGCTTTCAATGCTGTTAAGCAGAAGAGGTATTGATGAATTTTTTACTCTGACAGGCTATATAATTATTGACAGTCTAGGAATATCTAGTTTGTTAATATAGGGGACTAAATTCGAGTAGTGTTGGTGGTCCTTGGTTTCTGCTAGTTCAATGGATTATACTAATCCTAGACATGATGATAGGAATTTGGAGTGCTCATCCAACTCAACTGGCATTTGGCAATCATTCTTTACCTTTGTATTTGTTACCTTATTGTGTGTGATGAGCGAAACTTAACCAATAATGAGTTACTGAGCTTAATATCTGAATAATAATGCATTTCATTTAATTTTGTGTATGCAGGTATGAGTTGTTTATGGAGGCTTTCAACCACATATCTACTACTATTGATAAGATTTATAAACAGCTAACAAAAAGTACCACACATCCCTTGGGTGGAACGGCATATCTGAATTTGGAAAATGAGGATGATCCATTCTTAAATGGCATCAAGTTTACAGCTATGCCACCAACAAAGCGCTTTCGTGATATGGAACAACTATCTGGCGGGGAAAAGACTGTCGCAGCACTTGCATTGCTTTTCTCCATCCACAGGTATGCATGCCCCAGGGTTAGATTTCAATTGTAATTGTTAGTGTTTCTTAAACATTTAAATAAACGCTCCTCAGTCGTGAAAGCATGTCATTGATGTGCTGTGTCCTGCTTTTGCTTGTGCAGTATGAAGGAATAGAAATTCTCCCCCATTTTCTTGTGGTTTTTAAGCTTGAGCTAGAGTTTAAAATATGTTAAAAAATCCGTTAGTTACTCGGTTATATGGCGCTCAATGTTGGGCTCTAAAGAGGCTGCAAAGCCATATTATTTGAGAATAAGATTTGGTAGCTCTTCAATATGCTGAAAATGAGCGTTGAACTAATACTTGTTACGTCTACTTATTACTGGATACAGTTTCAGACCTTCACCTTTCTTCATACTGGATGAAGTCGATGCTGCGCTGGATAATTTCAATGTTGCCATGGTTGCTGGATTCATCCGTTCAAAATCATGCCAAGGGGCCAGAGGCAATCAGGATGCTGATGCGCCTACTAGTGGTTTCCAGAGTATAGTGATATCTTTAAAGGATAGCTTCTACGACAAAGCTGAAGCTTTGGTCGGAGTGTACAGGGACTCAGAGAGAGGGTAAGTTCTTTTGATTATCCCAGAGGACGCATAAAGATTTAACCGTTCTTTTCTTCTCTTTTTTGGCCTTGCAATTCTAAAATGAATTGCTGTCAACTGTTTCGTTATTTGTGTTAGTGACAGTCCTAATTATATGTTCGTAAATTATTCCTACTTGTGCAGCTGCTCGAGAACTCTGACATTCGACCTGACCAAATACAGGGAGGCATGAAATTCCAGTAAATGGTTTCAATGGTATTTAGCTAATTTGTCATGTAAATATTCATCTCTGCTCAATATTTTTTGAAGTAGCAATTTGTACTTTCTTGGATATATATATAATGACAGGACCTATATGATTTGAATACTGAATATGTTGGGAGTGTTCTTAACATCTAGAGATTGTAATTACATTGCTACATTATGTATCCAAGTTTTTCTTATTAGGTTACTTCACCGGTATCTAAGTTATCATTTTGCATTTTTCTTTATATATTATTAAACTACGTGCAAGAGGAGTCCAAGCCATTTAGTTTTTGGTTTAGGTTAAACCTAATGAGGTGATGACAATTAATTAGAAACTTGAATGCAATGGGTCGTTCCGTCCTCATAAATTCACTTGGGTGAATATAAGAGAATTTTAACGTGGTGACATCATCTCATTAAGCGAAGCCAAGAGAGCAAGGGGATGCTAATGCATAGTTGTGGTCGGGTCCATACGCATAGTCGTGTTCTTGAACTAGACATGAAAAGATTGTTTTAGAGCATAAAGAGAGCAAAGATCACGAACCCTAACCTATTTTAGTCTTATTTAAGGAAGAGGATACATGCATGTGCTACTGTTACATGTGTTTTACATGTGTCCTACGTGGAAGCTAATTTGTTGATCACAATAAGCTAGTCTAGAAATGTAGGCGGGTCAAATTTCAAAAAAATGGATATATCATGGGCTGGGTATGGAAATATAATATGCGGTGAGAATAAAAAAACGTAAAAAAACAAGGAATAAATAGTTAATATATAATAAAATATATACACATTTCACTCCTCAACAAATTTCACACCTCCAGGAGTTCCTCTCTCTCTGTAAGTGGTTCGTCGAATCAGAGATCTCAAGTTCGGCGAAGAAGACGGAGATTGAGAGATGGGGAAGAAGAGAAAAGCTCGGTTTTTACGACAATGGGGTTGTTGTTCTCGTCGGAGAAGAAGACCAGAAGCTAATCCATCCCCCAGTTTTCGCAAAAGAAGAGCACCTACGACATCGTTGACGCGGCAACAGTGTCGGCAAATAAATGATGAAATTCTGAAGGGGGGAGGAGGAGTGGAGAGAATGTCAAGGTTTGCTGTCCACGACCGTTATCACGGACCCAATATTAGTCATATGTTGCATCACTAAAGTGATGTTAGTTCTTATTCCTCAAACCCTGTGAAATGATTTTCAGGATCTACGAGAATGTATTTGAGTACTATGAAGTTGAGGAATAAAATTCCTTTGTATGTTTGGATGCGTATGTTGCTATTTACTTGTATGGTTTGTTATGTGAGCCACTATTTGATTCTGTGGGACCAAAACGGCCGGCCGCGTGCAAGAAAATGAAAACTCCATTGTTCATACCTATATCTGTTGTGAGCACAAATGGTGTAGGTCATGTGATCACTTCTAAGAAGCCAAGGCCTGGCAGTAGATGTAAACTATATAGTTCCATCTGTGTATTGATTTTGCGGGAAGGATTGGTCGAGCACTCGATCTGAAGGTGAAGCAGCCAAAAGGATTGGTGTCAAAGGCGGTTTTAGCAACAGTGAAACGCTATTGGTTTTTTTTTTTACGGAAATGGGGCGTAAAGTTCTTTTAGGTCAACACTTGGGGAACAGTCACACACTCTTGGTTATTTTACGGAAATGGGCTGTAAAGTTTTTTTAGGTCACCAATTGGGGCACAGTCATCAAACCACGATATAGGTTTGAAATGCCAAACCACTTCAAGGTGAAGGTGAAGGTGCAAGAGGGACACAAGGTTTGCAGTGGTGGGAAGAGAACTTGAAGGTGCTCTGACCGAAAACAAGGAGGGGAAAGGGGCCGCAATGAAGCTGAAAACAGAAGGTATGTACATTCCTTATCCATATTTGTAAGTAATCATATGCAAATGTATTTTGCAGTTATAGTTTTAGGCGATGTTGCACTTAGGTTGTTTTTAAAGAGTAATGGGTAGTATTCATTGCAGTACTAAGTTGCATTTAAGATGATCATGAATAACTGAGGGGTATATATAACGATTTTTAAAAGGTGTGATATCATTCCTAAATATTTAATTATGTAGCCCACACGGGGCGATGAAGAAGATCCGGGAGATTATCGGGTATTTGTCGACAGGATTCTGAGCGCGGCGGTTGAAAATGAAATGGATGGAGATGGAAGCCGATACAAGGGCATTGAACTGGAAATGATAGAAGAGTCAGAGCCAAGAGGAGATGGAGGGGGATACAAGGGCCTTG
>JAYMTA010001674.1:0-19068 GCA_036897625.1 Pelargonium cotyledonis
AGTTAACGGTTCTGTTAACTTAACTTAACAGATACACCCACGTGATCAAATAATATGGAGTCTGGGTACTGTTGGAGCTCAAATATTTGTGTGGGGACTTGTGGAGTGAGTTTTTGAAAGCTGGGGGGGCTGTTGAGTATTTTTCTCTTTTTCAAACTAATATTAAGATAATACAAAATGTCACGTCAGTGTCACGTCAGCAAAGTTAACGGTTCCGTTAACTTAACTTAACGGATAGACCCACGCGACCAAATACTGGAGCCCAAATATTTGTCTGAAAACCTGCAGAGTGAGTTTCTCATAGATTGGGGGTCTCTGTAGCATTTATACCTTTTATATAATAACAATCTACTTCATTCTTTCATGAGTTTTCGACGTGAAACTATATTTTTTCTTCTTCTTCTAATGTGAGTTTTATTTTCCATTTCTTCCTTCTTACATGTAACTTATTATTGTTAACAAATAACTTACAAGTTTGAGATGTTGTTGATGGTAAATAAAAAATTAAAAGAAAAAAAGAGTCCAATAAAAAGATGACAAGTGACACGTCAAAGTTCGGTCATCAACCATTTTAGCAAGCCGAAGTCTAATTGGGTAAACTTTACCCACAAAGCTTGGTCAACCTTAGTCAAAGGTTGGGTCAATTTATGAGATGCCCGGGGTAGGCTAGTGGGTCGTACTCAATGAAGTGCAAAAGGAACCAAGAGAAGCACGGACTGGCCCTAGTCTCGCATAAACTTAGGGGATGTGTAAACTTCCTAGAAACCTTCACAAGTTTTTCCGTAAGTCATAAATTTACGAACTTGGCACTAACGTCCATGCACAAAACTCTGCATGCGATCCCCCAAGCTTCCATCCACCAAAAGAGCACGTCAGCACATCACTTGACTCGCATCTACTTCACCAGAAACTTGGCTGAAACCACACAAATCCGTGTCACGAGACGCCCCTCCATCCATCTACGTCGAACATACCATCTGCATTCGCGAGACCACGTACACTCCCAAGTGAAAACAACCCTGCCCATCAGTCCTCTGCCAGCACAAGACAACCTTGGCAAAACTGCAAAGACAAAAACATGCCAAATTCTCTCTCTCTCCGCACGCGAGCGAGCTTCGCCCTCGCATTACTGCCAGATCGATTAAGGTCACACGTCTGTCTGCGAGGCCCATGCATAGACCAAGCTCTGCATCATCACGTCCGCACGCAGAACCCTTCTCGTTCACATATACTTCCTTCCATCAGACTGCATCGATGAAAACCCCATAAAAAATTTCATCACCAACAATATCCCAACAATAGTAACCTTCTATTGATCACATAGTACAAAGAAAAATGTCTAAAAATAAATATCTTATCCTTAATTACTTTTAGAGGAAAAGAAAAAAAAGATTTTTATATTTTCTTTCTAAGAATGTGTGTGTGTGTGTATGTAGTAGGTGATTAGAAATAGATGTACATAAGGAGAGCATTTAAGAATAGATGATGGTGATAAGTTAGGAGTTGAACACAACACGGACACACCAACTTTCCTTTTCTGTTCCATTCCCAATTCATACTCTTCTTCTCCTCTCTACCCCTAATTTCACAATCTTCACACAAAATTCTCCTCCTAATTATACACATCAACACTCAGGTAGAGAGAGAGACACACACAGAGGTCGATTACTTCAGCTGCAAACAATCCGATTTCGTCTTCGATCCTTTCTCCTTTCTTCTCAATTTGACCTAAACCTCTTTTATTTTCTCTCACTTTCTCGCCCACCAAACACCCTAGGGCTTTTGTCTTCTTCAACTACCCATGGATTCCGAAGACGATATGCACGATGCCAACGATGTGGAATCGCTGGACGACGGCTATTACAGCGGCCAGAACGATGAGCCCGCCTTCGACTACTACAGCGATGACGCCCCCGGCTATGATTCCGACAATTACGAATTCTGCGAGGACGACGCCGCCGATGATTCCGATGACATGGTGACACGCCGCCAGCAGGTGAGTTCGAGTCTTCTGTTTGTTTTTGCTGCTGATGGAGATTGATTTTCGCTGTCTTGTGCCGTGTGTTTGAAATGGTTAGAGTTGGGATGTTTAGAGTAATTGTGAGATAAAGAGCTGTAATTTTGTTGCGTGCAAATGTATGGAAGCTAAGAAAGTTTAGGGAAAGTCATGATCTTTATTTCGATGGTTTATCCAGTTTCCCAAGATTGTGAAGTTGCTAACTTTTTTATTTGGATGGAGTTTTGGTGATTATATGTTTGGGTTCCAAGAAATTTGCAAGTAAAGGGGAATGACAGCTTTTTTGAAAGTATCTACTGAAGCTCAAGTCTAAGCATTTGCAATTGGGAGAAAAGCTGATAATTTTAGAGAAATCTCAATGGTTTTCGGCTTAGAACTTGTATTAGTTGTGCTTCTTGTTGTGATGAAAACTCTGTTTTCCTTTCTTGAAAAATGAAGGCAAGCATTATATTGCTGCTGAGAAAATCAGAGGGTGAGGAATCCTGAATTTGGTTGTAATTGGTCAGTGATTGTTCAGTCAATAGGTGATCCTATTATGTTTACTGGGTTATTTTTCATTCAGTTATCTGACTTTTACTTTGTATTCATACGAGAGCAGCTTTTGGATTACAATTTAAACTTCCATGTGCGCTCAGTTACGTAATAATTAAGATACCTTAAGGAATGAATGCTATTCTTGCGAATATATCTATCGCGTATGTGTGGTATAGCTTTATCTTTTCTTCTATTTATGATTGTTTCGTTTTGGAAAATGGGGAATAGAAAAAGATTGACAATGTAGTTATAATGCTTTGCTCAATAAGGTATAAAACTATTAACTTAAATCTAACAATTATTTGGCTAAGTTGTTTCATTGTTTTTTCATTCCAAATATGGCATCAAATATATCAGATTTTCACTTAAAATGTTGAACCAGTATAAGTATTGCATATATAGTGTTATTTTTATGCTTTTGCAACTTTTTAGGCACCATGAAGGATGAAGTATGAACTTCAAACACATGACCCCAAAAATGGATGAAATTATTACTTCTAGAAGCTATCATTACCCAATAGTGATTTTCTTGTTATCATTTTTGTAGCTATTTAATTATCCAGTGCAGTATGCATTATTACCCTGATGGTTCCTGGTCAGTTTGTGGTCCTAAACTAATAAAAATTTCTGTTCCAGCAAAACTATTCTATCTTAAAAGAAGAAGATATAAGGCGACACCAAGAGGATGATATTGCAAGAGTGGCCACTGTTCTTTCCATATCAAAAGTAGCAGCCAGCATCTTACTCCGTCATTATAACTGGTAGTGTTTCAATCTGTAATGTACATTGGCACTGATATGCTATCTTTTCATCTTTATAAGTGCCTTAGTTAAGAATCATGATATACACATTGCAACTCAATCTATATCTGTTCTCATAGTGTACAGTAGATCAATAGTCATATTTCATATATTTGATGAAAGTTAGTTTTGCAGGAGTGTAAGTAAAGTGCATGACGCATGGTTTGCTGATGAAGATAAAGTGCGCCGTACTGTTGGATTGTTGGAGAATCCAGTTGTTCAATTTTCAAATGCTAGAGAAGTAAGCTCTCTTCACAGTAGACTTAATTTAGGAATAAAAATTAAGTTACATTCATTATTTAGGTTAGTTGTTATCATGGGGTGGAGTAATTTAAGAAGTTATTAATTTTTTTATATATGAAATTCATGCATATTTTGTTAATTTTCTTTTGTTTGTATATGTGTACTACTTAATGTAGTCTATATAATGTGAAATTCTGGCATGTTATGTTGTATATCCTTTTTGTTCATTTGTGTAACTCTCTTGACTTGCTAATTGCATCTTTGGGCAGCTTACTTGTGGAATCTGTTTTGAACCCTATCCTCGCAACTACATCAAAGCAGCTGCTTGTGGTCACCCATATTGTAGTTCTTGCTGGACAGGTTTGTCTGTGAGATAGCTGCTGGATCTAGCTACTAGTAAAGTCAAATTATGCATCTTTTGCTTCTGCTCTGCATATGTATCGTTTCATGGCTGTTTTTTAATCAATTAATTTTTATAGTTTTTAACTTCTATGTCCAAAATTCAACTTCTGGCTGTCAGTCTCCAAAGGAACCTTTACACGTTATAGTCTCTCTGGCAGTTTAGTATGCCTTCTGATTACAAATTTTGATCTTCATATGCAATTGATATACTCGATACTCGATAGATCATAGTTACATCATTTCCATTTAGATTATTTTTCTGTTACTCCATGATGTTTTGACTTATCCATTCTCTTGCATTTTTATTACTTGTTTTGATAGGATACATTACCACATCCATTAATGATGGTCCTGGATGCTTGTCATTAAGGTGTCCTGATCCATCTTGCGGTGCTGCTGTTGGTCAAGATATGATCAACAGACATGCTTCTGATGAAGATAAGGAGAAGTATTCTCGTTACCTTCTTCGGTCCTACATTGAAGACAGTAGAAAGGTATGTCTTGGATTTGAAACCTTAACCTTATGAGTACGATGCATGAAATGTTTTCGGAATCTCCATCAAACTTTCTGTCTGTAATTCCCATTGACGACTGTAGCTGGGTGACTTTTCTTTTCAATTGAACGTCTTCAAAGCACAAGTTTATAGGTTTTTATAATATGGTATGTTGTCTGTATTTAATAAATTTATGGCCTTGAGATGACACTAATTGATATGTTAAACACAGTTGCCTACCAGAAATTTTCCTTGCACTGATGACTGCTCTTGTTAAATTTATTTGATCATGCTTTTAGAACTTAACTGGTTGAAGTTCTTAGGTTTTTCTATGAGAATGTCTAGCCCAAGCTGCATTGCAGTGCACTTGGGACCTATTTCATATGTTTTAATATTTCGTAAGCATGTATTCATTGAAGCGGTTCATGGTGTTTTTTTTTCTTCCCATTTATGATATTGGATGACAGAAGTGTCAGTTCAAACATTGTAAGTATAGTCATCATTCATCAACATTGAATGAAACTCTTGTGTACATTAAAGCCGTCATATTAAAACTTTCAATTTATTGTCTCAAAAAGGAACATGGCGTGTGAATGAAGCCTGTTTAGGCATATCAACTTACCTGATATTTAATTTCTTACTTTATTCATTATTCTGTAAATGTCTTACGGTCTTACCTTCTTTTTATTGCGCTGCTAGACTAAGTGGTGTCCTGCTCCCGGTTGTGAGTGTGCCATTGACTTCAGTGCTGGTAGTGGAGGTTATGATGTTTCTTGCCTCTGCTCATATAGTTTTTGTTGGAATGTAAGTTTTCTGTATTACTTGGAATTATATGTAATTCAATCATCAAAAAAATGGCATTAGTTACTGTGTAATGTAGTAGTGAACTGCTTCAATTGAACCTGAATATGTAGTGTACAGAGGAAGCTCACCGTCCAGTGGACTGCAGCACTGTGGAAAAATGGATTATGAAGAACAGTGCCGAGTCTGAAAACATGAACTGGTAGAACATTCATTTCAACATCTATAGTTGTGTCTTGCTTGTGATTAGGTTTTGCGAATCCATCCATCTTCATTTTCATATTTTTTATTCTTCATGTTCTCACGTACATTTGAGGCAGAGAGAAATATCATATGAATGTAGTTGATGGTTGTTTGGAAAATCTTGTATTTACTATTGTTTGAAGATGTAGTTCTAATTGGATTATAATTAAATTAGAACAACCATAGATATAGTTTCACAACATCTCTTGTAATGTTCCTAGGGATGCCAATAGTCTTCTACATATTTGTTTATATTTTATCCACATTAATGATAGAGTTCTGTTACGAATGATATGGTCAGTTTCTGAGTTATGCTTTTCTTACATTTCTTGCTTGATGCCATCCCTTTTCTCATTGCAACAATCCACAGGATACTCGCTAATTCCAAGCCTTGTCCTAAGTGCAACCGGCCAATTGAAAAGAACCAAGGGTGTATGCACATGACATGCACGCCGCCATGTAAATTTGAATTTTGCTGGTGAGCTTTGATACCTCATTTATACAGTAATGTCGAAGTTACTGTTCCTACCTCAGTTCTTTAAATAATCCACTTCTTATGAATGAGTAACCTTTTTATATAGGAATTTGACTGCTGGCTTTATGACTAACTGTACTCGTTACTAGTTTGGTGTAACTTTGTCATTTCTGATGTGCAAACATAATTGGTAGTATTTTCAAATGTATGTAAATGCAGGCTATGCCTTGGTGCTTGGTCAGATCATGGTGAGAGGACTGGTGGTTTTTATGCTTGTAATCGTTATGAAGCAGCTAAGCAAGAGGGAGCAGTAAGCGCTTTGATTTGATTTAGAATATTTATTGCTCGTTCTTGGCACATCTCTGATCCTCTGTTTCTTTCTTCTTTTGCGAAGAACTAATGTTGTTATCTTATGCCGCTGCCTTGTAGTATGATGAAACAGAGAGAAGAAGAGAGATGGCAAAGAATTCCTTGGAGAGATACACTCATTATTATGAACGCTGGGCAACCAATCAATCGGTAGGCACATGTTTTATTTTATTTATATTATTATTATTATTATTATTATTATTATTGTCTCTATCTTTTGTTTGGGTTCTAACTTTTAGCTACTGATCAATGTAGGTACATGTTATATGTTTATATTTGTTACTCTGTTTATTCTTGTGCCCATGTTTCTAGTTTTAGTTTTCCTGGGCACTTATGCATTTATTTATGATGGCTTCCTTGCACTATACTTGTGCATTTATTTATTACGGTTAATATTAGCCTATGTTTTATGGTTGTGCAAGTCAAATATGTTCTCTAATATTTATTAGAATTTAGCTTATAAATTGGAAGCGGGAGGATTATGTTTTCAGACTCTTTCAATGAATCAATACTTACTGGTCCATATAAACCAGCAAACCGAAGAATTTTGATGGGAGGAGAAAGTAAGCATTAACAGAACAAAGAGAGAAAGAAGCTAGAGAAATAGAAAATATGATTAAGATCATCGTTTTAGAACTAAAGTCATAAAAAGTAATTCTATTCATTTAATCAAATATAATATAACCTATGTGGGTTAGGAATTGTATCCTTTCATCTTTAATGATGTTTAATGTAGTGCTACATGATGAATTGCACTGTAACTTCTTGGTTAGATACTAGTGTGCATAATGCTAAATAAATGTAGGTAAATGAAGATTGAGAATTGTGGTACTGGAAACACATGAGGATTCGAGCTTGCACATATATATTTTCTCAAATATTTCGTTATCTCCTTGTCTGAAAATGATTATTGAATATCAACTGACATATCTAGTGAAAGCTAAATTTTCAAACATAAGCGGATAAATCTTGATTTTATATGTTTGAAAGTCTTTTGTTAGTTTTTAGGTCTTCAAGTTATGGTTTTTGTTGTGGTACTGATTGCCATTCATCTTCAGAATGGATCTCTTATAGTGAATTTGGGTGAAAAGAGTCCTGGCTTTGTTTTTCTGGTTAACTGGCTTGCATATTTGAAACCTATCTGAAATGATAGAAAGCCCTTTCCCTATGTTTTCAAGTTCTGGCTTGCTTTAGTTTAAATAGCTGAGATTCATTTCAGAAGCCATCTCTCAGTTTTTCTGGTTAATTAGCTCTACCTAATTCAAAATTCAGACAAATTTCATAACATTGATTGAGTACATCTGCAAATGTGCCATCTTTAGGAAGGTTTTTAAAATACCTACTATTTGCTTTCTACGTTGTAACGAACTGCTTGAGTTTTGTTGCTATTGGCACTTTGTTTTCTTAATTGTTGCAAACTCAGTCTTGCATTCCAGTTAACATTTAAGTAACATACGCTAATATCTTAAGTTAAAAAAAAAAAAACAAAAAACATACGCTAATATCTTAGTGTTTTCATTTGGCAGTCAAGGCAAAAAGCTCTAGCAGATTTACAGCAAATGCAAGATGTGCATGTAAGTACGATTCTATTGCTATGTTTTCAATTTTGTTTTGATGACTGAGCCTGAGGTACGTACCTAATCCAGCAAATAGTGTCCATTGTAATCTGCAGCTTGTAACCAGTCATTTCTGTTAAATTTTTAGTAATACTTAATGAACTTTATAATTTTTGCCAGCTTGAGAAGCTTAGCGACAAACAGTGCCAACCTGAGTCTCAGCTCAAGTTCATTACAGAGGCATGGCTACAGGTGGGTGTGAACTTACTTCAGACATTCTATTTTTTCAGTTACGTGAGATTGAATACCAGTCATACATAGTCAGATCACAATTTATAGTATGTTAGAGATTTTTAATTGTGCTCGAGATTGGTCTGACACAGTTCGATATATGCTGTGAGCTATGAGCTGTGGATATTATTATACTATCTCTGTTTCATAATAAGTGTCATTTGAGCAAGCAAATTTTGTTTCAAAATAAATGTAATTATACCATTTGAAGATATAAAGACACCCCACTTTCCAATTTTTATTTTTGATGGACAATACCAACAACACTTGAAGGGAGGCTCAAACCTAAGACCTCAAAGGGACCAAGTGCCTTAGATACCCCACTTTCCAATTATGCCCTTTATATATTCTCAAGTATAATATTTATCACTTATACTAGTAATAATTATGAGTGCACAAATAACGATGTAAGGTTAAATAAGCCATTTTATATCACTTAATGTGTGTAAACAAAAGAATAATTAATATTTCAAATGATTAAACTTCTTCAAAACTAGGCTGCTTGCAAGATACACTGCGCCTGAACTTTTCTTCTAGATTTTATGATTGGTGTTGTTTGGGGGTGAAAATGTAGCATAAATATATGTTTCGTTGATGCTACATCTACGTGCTTGCAGATTGTTGAATGCAGACGAGTGCTTAAGTGGACGTACGCATATGGTTATTACCTTCCCGAGCATGAGCGTGGCAAAAGACAGTTTTTTGAATACTTGCAAGGTATATAGATTACATTTATTGATAGACTTCATACATGGATCATCTGTACATGAGTTGTTGATTGCTAACATAGTTATGGTATTTGTTTTGTGCAGGTGAGGCTGAATCTGGTTTGGAAAGACTTCATCAATGTGCAGAAAAAGAACTACAGACCTTCCTCAACGCTGAGGGTCCATCAGCAGAATTCAACGACTTCCGCACAAAGCTAGCTGGATTGACCAAGTACATTCTGATCTAATATTCATAATAACTACTCCCTCCTTCCCAAAATGATTGTCCTGTTTGTCTACATTTTTTGTCCCAAAATGAGTGTCTTGTTTTTATTTTTAGGTTATTATATTATTGTTTTTTCCATATTACCCTTATCACTTATGCACATGGCAGATCTGCACATGAGGTGTAGGTGGGAAAGTGAGGGTAATATTGAAAACACTCTAAATTATATGATAATTCTTAATTTTTGCAAAAAATGAAAATAAGACACTCATTTTGGGACGGAGGGAGTAGAAGACATCCATAAATTGTAGGATCTAGATCAAATGCTGCGATTTTGAGTATTATCCTTGACCCTCTTAAAGGTGCATAGTGAATGTAGTCAAATTCATTTTTTAGTGTCTACAAATTAGTCGATGCACATCCACTTTTCTATTGCCAAACTTCCTTGGGGAACCTTGTGGCTAGACCTGAGTAGTTTTCAAGTGTCTGCCATGTTATATTTCTTGCTTGCTGTGATATGATATCACAAAAAATCATGTAGCTGGACTCTGTAGTTCTTAACCTTAATGATGGTTCAGCCGAGCTGAGAGTAATTCTGTACTTGTCTATTAATATACAAATTAACGATGATGTCAAAAGGATTAATTGATTTAAGTCCTATTTTTTTTTTGCTATAATTGTGGCAGTGTGACTCGAAATTACTTTGAGAACTTGGTTAGAGCATTAGAGAATGGCCTTGAAGATGTGGATACTCATGGGGCTTGCAGCAAGGCAACAGGCAGCTCAAAAAACGGAGGGGCTAACAAGGGTAAAGTCGGAAAAGGAAAGGGAGCCAAATCTAGTGGTTCCAGCAAAAATGTGGATGATTCGGGTTATTGGTCCTGTGAGCACTGCACCTATGGAAATGACAAGTCTGTGAACACATGCCAGATATGCCATCGGAGTAGGTCATAGAAGAAGAATTAAGCTGCTCCTACTCCTTGTACCTGTGAGACCTTGTTGGGAAATCAAAGGGCATGGCATGGAAGGTTTTATCATTCTCCCAAGATATGAAATCAAGAATCATGAATGGAAATGATAAAAAGGCAGTCTCGTTCATAGTCGCGTTGTGTTAAATAAAAAAAAAAGCTATTCACTGTACATAGAGGTTCTATCTGTTTACAAAATTGGGGTGTTTTGAAACTTACTTTCGTTAGTTGTTTGCAGTTGTGTTTGTTATATTACACAAATGGCTAAGGCCAATGCAAATGTACTCGTTTGTGCCGCTTTACTTTCATCATATAAAATCGACTCTGCAAATGGATGGTCTGCGGGTTTGGTGATGATTAGATAGATGATTTTTATTCTATCTCTTGGAACATTTCTATTACCCAAGAGGAAAGTTTCAGCTTTACATGAAGCGTAGAACAAATGTGAACCGTTTTATTACATACGTGCCCGCTCTAAAATATCTTTGTTTCAGTGTTGTGAAGAATTTTTAAATCTGGAAGATTTTTTGAGTTGTGCAGAGTAAAATCTCAGCTCTGATGAACATCTGAGGTCGGAAGTGTACTTCAGTTCTGAAGAATAGGCCACATTGGGAGGCCTGAACATTTTGTGGCTTACTGCATTTAACATTGCTCTTGAATATTGACGAGATGCCATTTTCCAATCCATTCCCGACTTCATCATTGCCTTGAACTCTTCGAAACTGATCCGTCCATCCTGCGCCCAAGGTAAATATTTAGTAAACGCATGCATGAATACTATGTGTTTTTGAGAATTACTAATTACCTTATCCAAGTCAATGTCGAGTAAAATTTCTTTGATCTGTTGCTCGTTGTTAGGACCAAGGTTCTCCTCGTTCAATGCTTCCCTCAACTCGTGAAACTCAATGTATCCATTCCTGTCCTTGTCGAAGAAATTGAAGGCGTGAGCAAGATGCTCATCGCCAGCAATCCTCTTTAGGTGAACTGACATCGTTATGAACTCCTCGCAGTCTAGTGTGCCATTTCCATCAATGTCCGCCTGTTGGATCATAACATACCAATTAAGGATACCAAAACTCAGACTTGGTTTTGACGAACCTAGATGTACATTCCAAGTAGAGTCGTAGATGAACAGAATATATTCATATAACCCTGCCGCTACTATTGTACACATACAAGCATTGCAGCAACATGAAACTATCTAGTCTAGTATGGAACTCCACAAATGTATGCCAATAGTAACCTACTAGCGTTTTGAATCATTCAACTTGTTATAGCTGCTTTCTTTGCTTAACATCCGAGTGGAACAGCAATTTCATCTATACTCTATATTAGGAGCTTTCAGAATTCTGAAGAAAACTTTAGACTCTCCACAAATCAAAGAAGGTGGGGGTAAGAGTTTGCTTAGAGTCACGAATGGAAAGAAAGTGAGGTGAAAATCCTTTTTGAAAAGCAAAAATATGGCAGCCAGATACGAGAAAGAAAATGCATACTCATGCTCTTAGGGTAGTGGATATACTTACCGCTTCCATTAACATATGAACGTCATGATCTGTAACAGGATGCCCACTCGTGTTGAGGCCCTCTTTGAGCTCTTCAAATGTCAAATCTCCATTTTTGTCTGCATCCATCATTTCAAACATTTCTTTGATACTAGCTACTTCATCATATGGCAAGTTGTCAGCTACCACCTGAAATGAAAAAGCAAAAACAGTAGCAATATATAAAAGAGAGCTAGTCTTACCTATAATATAATGCCAAGGAAAGACGTTTGAACAAACTTACTCTTAACACTTTCTTCTTAAATTTATTCATCAAAGAGAACTGCTTAATCCTCGTTTTGACATTATTTCCCAGGGAGACATCACGAGCTTGATTTGGATTGTATATCCAGGGATGTTCTGCACATGAACGAGAATAATACTTACTTAATAGATGACCCAACTTTGATTCTGTGCCGATCTAACCAACATTAAAATCCTCCATCTTCCAGATAAAATTTTGCTTTTGCCCTTGTATCTCTACAACTTGTGTAGTGCCCACAACGTCATCTATTTACAAACTGAAATTGTTTGGAACTTTTGTGCAACCTATCACTGATGACTGACACTTCCCATTTAGTCACATCTAGGTAACACTTATGTCTCATATAGACAGATATGACTAAATGTATTCTTGAATATCATCCCTCAAACATGACATTACGAACAAGATGTTCAAGACTTGCAAATCGATCAAAGATAAAAATGTCTAGAACAACTTATCTTTTAGAAGTTAAGATGAAAGTATAGAATGTTGATCTGAATTGAAGTTTTTGCACAAATTTTAATGCCCATCTAACTTAATCATTCCATATTTGGAATTAAACATTATCATTCTGGAGTAACTCTTAACTTCCCTTCCCTCTCACCTTTCACAGACATAATTGTCGTGAAGAATTTATTGATCATAAGACGCTCCTTTTCAAACTTCACTCTTGGTTTCTTTTTCATATATTACCAATGTTACGTCTTTATGCAAGTTTTAATTGTGACTTAGCAGCAAGTATCTGTAATATTAACAAATGATAGAAATGATAAATGTTGCTCGAGCTAGCATTTTTAGGGTTCATACCAAGGACTTCTTGAACAGTGAACCGGCTGAAAGGATTTGGATCAAGCATACTTTTTACTAAATCCTTTGCTTCATCAGAAACCTTTGGCCAAGGATCTCTCTCAAAGTCTGCAGTACCTTCAATTATTGCGTGCGCAATTCCTTCCTCGGTTTCTGCATAGTAATAATACAATAAACCACACATATAACAAGACAACCAGAAAATCTATTTTGCACACCAGATAGTTCAGCAGAGCCAAGTAAGAGCAAACCAGAATTCATTTGGGAAAGATGTTACCAGCCCAAAATGGAGGAACTCCACAAAGCAAAATATAAAGGATAACACCTGCACTCCATACATCAACTTCCGGTCCATAATTACGCCGTAGAACCTCTGGAGCCATGTAATATGGACTTCCAACTATTTCGGCGAAACTCTGGCCTAATACCAAAACAGAATTAGCATAGTTCAGCAGATGTACACAATAATTTGATATCAAGCTATAACACGGTTGGCCTCCTTACCAGGTTCAAAGAATATCGATAAGCCAAAATCAATTGCTTTTATTGGAGCATTTTCATGTGTACCAGCAAACAAGAAGTTTTCAGGTTTTAGATCCCTATGTATTACTCCATTTTCATGACATACCTGTACCAAGTATTCAACATATATACTTAATGGAAATTTCCCAAGAAATTGCACAATTTAGCCCTAAAATCAAAATTAACTTAACACAACAGACTTATCAATCATCAATTACCTTGACTATCTGTAAGATTGTGTTGGTGACCTGAGCAGCAGCTCTCTCGGTGTAATGGCCGCGAGCAATGATCCGGTCAAAGAGCTCGCCGCCCTGGCAGAGCTCCATGACGAGGTAGACGGCCTCGCTGTCCTCATAGGCCTCCTTGAAGTCCACAATGTTGGGGTGGCTGGGCAGCCTCTTCATGATCTCCACCTCCCTCCTCACGTCCTCCATGTCGATCTCCGTCCTCAGCTTGCTCTTCGATATCGTCTTGCACGCGTAGCTCTCCCCCGTCGCCTTCTCCACGCACTCGTACGTGATCCCGAACTCTCCTCTCCCGAGCTCCTTCCCTAACTCGTACTTCTCCCGAATGTCGCCTCCCGCCGGCTGTTTCAGGACCGACCGTCTGCGAACCGACGGCTCATCGTTGTGGTTATTCACGCGCCGCCTGTTGAAGGAGCCGTTCTTTGCCGACGCCGCCGACGAAACGCAGACTCCCATGGCCGGGGATTGTTCGGAGCTGTTGAATTTGGAGATCGGAGAGATTGAAGATTTGGAGAGATATAGATACCCTAACTATATTTGGGGGTTTCAAAAAGTAGTTTATGGTTTCGCTGTCCCGCCATTTTCTATGGCCAAAACTGCCGTTATCTTTTGTCTTCTCTATGTTTGAGCTGTTCTTGCCGTTCCTTTTAACGCCGTTAACTGCTTTGCTTTTTTCAGTGATTTATTTATTTATTTTATGCCAGAATTTTTTGGGTTCAGAAAATAGAAGAATATTTGCTGAGGTTTCAGATTTTGTTTTATTTGATATTTGAATGGAGAGTTTTTGAAAATTTGAAATGGAATCCTAGATTATGTATCTCATCTATTTTGTAGAGGAATTGAATTCAAATTTTTTGAATATTGCATACATTAAAAAGTGAATTGTATTTTGTTTTTTTTGGATAGAATATGTTCAAAATTTACTATGATATTTATCGCTACAACACAATATTAAGTATATTTGAGACTTTCTTTCCATAGAATCTTTATATAGAATTCTCTCGACAATGCACTTCACAGTTTTTTTATCAGCTAATGCGATTTATAGTTGAGATAGTTACTTGCATACTCGAGCAATATCTCGAAAACACATGTGAAGTCTTTGTGTAACTGTGTGCTACGCAAACGTCAGGTTCTCTTCCAAGATCCAACAAGATCACGAGATATTCAACTTGAAACATTTTAAACAAAATACTTTAACATGTGAACAAGATGATAACATTTTTTTATACGTAACACATTTCTTTAAAACTTTGACCAAAAAATAGACAATAAAGATTTAAAACGGCGTTTTGGAGGTCTACATGGCCTCAGATGGCTAAAAATCAAATACTTTCATTTCGTTCGATTGTTCTCCTTCAACCTATGCGATTATGACAATATAATTTCTGACTTTTTTCGGCTGTTTGTTGCATCACATGTCCAAGGCTTATCTTTACCTTAGGCTAGAGTCAAAGTCTTCATGTTTGTCTATATATGAAATATGTGAATTGTGGACCAATTTTGAGTAAAGAGTCTCCTGATTAAAAGCTTTTTCGTCCCTAGAGTCAACTTGTATCTGTGTCACTTTCTCGTGATGCTCATTTTCCAAATTTCCAACTAGCTTTCATATTTACTCATTTATCAAACAAGAAACTGTAAAATTCATCTTATTCTCAGGCAAACCAACCAGCAGCTAAATGTAGCAAAATAATGGAATTTAAAGTAAAATCTTCTTTATATGCCACCATTATATATATAATTAAACCATATACAACATAACAACTGACCATCCAACCCTTACTGTGCTCACAGTAACTGAGCATTGAATCCGAATAAAAACCGAACATAATGATTACTTGTAACGAATACTAGTCCGTGTTGCAAACATCTGCCAAATCATGTGCATAGTAGGCCTGGACTGTGGATTGGCATTTACACAAGCACTTGCAAGCTTTATGATCGTTGCTAGTTCATCTTCCTCTTTCATAGTGGGAGCCGGAAGGCGCTGGTCCAATGCATCTTTCAGCACTATGCTCTCCATTGAAAGAGAGGAGATCGCTTCACCTGGATGCTTTCCTTTGATTACTTCCAACGCCAACACACCAAAGCTATACACATCACATTTCTCGGTAACCTTCATTGTAAAAGCGAGCTCTGCAATACAAGATATCAAATTATGTATATATATAAGGAAAGGATGGTCTGAATTAAGAAACTACCTGGTGCAATATACCCGTACGTGCCAGCAACTGCACTCCAATTGGATGAGTCAAGCTTTAGAAGTTTTGCAGTGCCAAAGTCTGAGACTCGAGCTTCGAATTCAGAATCTACCAAAACATTGTTGCTTGCTATGTCTCGATGAACGATTGGTGGTGTGCAGTCATGGTGCATGTAGGCCAGAGCATGAGCCACGCCTCTAATAATATTCACTCTCTTAGTCCAGTCCAATTCTTTAGCTGCTTCTTCACTGCTTAGGATTGCTGCCAAGCTGCCCCTTTCAAGGTACTCGTACACCAAAAACGAGTGGCGTGTGTGTGAACAGAAACCAAAAAACTTCACTATGTTTCGATGCCTGATCTCTGTCAGTGCCTGAATTTCATTCAGAAACTCTATTGGATAAGTCTTCTCGCCTTGTTGAAGCGGATGGAGTTTCTTGACAGCGACTATGTTACCTGATGGCAATTTTGCTTTGTAAACGCTACCATGCCCGCCCATTCCAATGCAGTACACAACATCGAAACCTTCGGTTGCTTTTATGATATCTCCATACATGATCTTGCCATCGAAAGTTGAAATCGAGAACACTTCCTCATCCATGCCATCACTGTGTGCTGCTTCTTGGCCAGATTTCTTCTTTCGTATTATACAAAACACACCAAGCAAAGCAAATACCAACAAAAGTGCTCCAAAAATAGGGAAAATGATTGGAAAGAAAACCTGGCTGCGATTTCTTGAAGTGGTTACAGAAGAAATGCAAGGCTGCAACCCACTAAAATTGCCGCACAATCCCTCGTTTCCTTGCAGCGGAGCATGCTGGAATGCTTTGTTGTTTGGAACCGGACCTTGCAGCTCATTGTAGGATACATCGGCAAACAACAAGCCGCGCATTTTCTCAAAAGCAGATGGAAGGGAGCCAGAGAAGCTGTTGTGGGAGATATTCAACACCTCCAAGCTCTGCAGATTGCTGACATCAGAAGGAATCTTTCCGTTGAGTGAATTGTAACTCAAATCTAACTGGGATAGATGATCTAACTTCCACATCCGAAGAGGAATTTCCTGGCTAAACTGGTTGTGGCTCATGTTCAAAAAGATTAGTTGCAGCAAATCTCCAATATTTTCTGGAATCGGCAAGCTAAGTCTGTTGGCAGACAAGTCAAACTGCAGAAGTTCAGTTAGCAATCCAAGTTCCGGAGGTATAGCCCCGGAAAGTTGATTACCATTCAGATTAAGATGCAAAAGATTACCCAACTTGCCCAATTCCTTTGGAATATCCCCAACTAAGTGATTTGAAGAGAGATCAAGCACACGCAGTTGAGTTAAATTACCAATCTCAGGAGGAATACTACCAGAAATATTGTTACCTGCAATCCTTAGGTTGGAAATATTTTTGCACCTTCCCCAATTACTTGAAATTTCCCCATAAAGTCTGTTGTTGCCTAGATCCAAATACTCCAAATGAGGGTAAACCCCAAAGTCTTCACCAATATTTCCTGTCAATTGGTTTCCATCAAGACGCAACCTGACTAAGCTAGAACAATTTTTCAAGCTTTGGGGGATTGGACCACTTAGGTTGTTGCCATAAGTTGTCAACCTTATGAGGGAACCACCGGAGCAAACATCTTGGGGTAGATTGCCGGTGAAACGGTTAAGATCCATTTCATATTCAACTAAATTCTTCATGCTGCCCGTTTCAGGGATTGAGCCAGAAAGTTGGTTGTCTCGGAGGTACAAATGCTGTAGGTTGGTCAAGTTGTTGAGTGAAGCCGGGACAGAACCATTGAGCCTGTTCCTGCTCAGCTCCAGATCTTCAAGAGAAATCATGTTCCCAATCTCTTCAGGAATGGGGCCGGAAAGTTCATTATTGTAAAGATGAAGTAAGGTAAGGTTTGTAAGGTTGCCAATGGAAGGCGGGATTGAGCCAGAAAGATTGTTAGTTTGAAAGCTTAGATTTTCCAAAGATACCATATTCCCTATTTCCGGAGGAATGGAACCCGTAAGCTGATTATTGAAAATGTAAAGGACAACAAGCTTTTTCAAGTTCCCAAAAGTGGATGGAATGGGACCTGTTAAGAGATTGGAGTCCATGTAAATTTCCTCCAGATTGGTGAGATTTCCCAATTCTGGTGGAATGGAACCAAAGAGCAGATTGTCATAGAGATACAGTCGGGCGAGGCTGGTCAAGTTACCGAAAGAAGCAGGAATGGAACCAGTGAGATTGTTGGTGTACAAGGCAAGCTCATTCATAGACTGGAGCTGTCCCAATTCAGAAGGAATGGAGCCATTGAGGTGGTTCTCAACAAGGTGCAGGACCTCAAGATTCCGAAGCAACCCAATCTCTTTTGGGATAGCACCCCACAACTGGTTAATGGAGAGGTCGAGATAGATGAGTTTTGAGACTCCACCAATGGCGGGCGGGATGGTGCCAAAGAGTTGGTTTATGCTGAGATCAACATATGCAAGATTGGGGAGAGAGGTGAATGGAAGATCATGGAGCGTACCTTGCACACCGAAACCGGTGACATTGAGCCTATTGACACCGCCAGCATTGTTGCAAGAAACGCCAGACCAAGTGCAAGGATTAGAGGCAGAGGAGTTGGTCCACGAAGGGAGGCGCAAGTGGGTTCCGTTTAAGAAGGTGGATTTCCAGTGGAGAAGGGCAGCTGCTTCTGCACTAGAGTCGGAAACAACAGTGAGTGAAGAACATAACATAACAAAGACCGACAAAGAGAAGAGGAAGGAGAGTCTCTTATGCAGTGCCATTTGGTGTTGGAAATGGAAATGGACATGGTTGAGGAGCATGCCTGAGCTAAGATATATAGATACATAGATAGTGCTTCACTGCCATTGGTTTGTGGTTTGTGGATGGAGGAGACTTTGACTTGCAACACAAATTTGGACCCCAACAACATCCCCCAATAACTTAACCGGGTCAAAGTTTGTGTTCATATGAGAATTGCTGACTGTGACATTTTCTAGTGTCTTAATCAGGCGAGTTCAAAGAACCATCTACTACAATGGTAAAAAAAAATTAACTTTTTTCTAAGATTGAAGTCCCAGAAAAGTAGAGGGTTTGTATCTAAAGCCCTAATAAGCTGCAAAAAAAGAGGAAGAAAACTGAAACTAAACAAGAACAGAAACAAGGAAACAATGGCAACAATCAAATAGACCTACTGCAGCCAATAGCTACAAAATTAGGGTTTCAATCATCAAAGCCAACTAAAGCATAAAAAACATGGGATGGTTCAGAAAAAAAAGTGGAGCAACAACAGATTGGCAACAATGTTGTTTGTGTTAGTCAATAAATGGGTCCCACCCAAAATGAGAACATCCCATAAATTGTGGGATTTTGTCCAGCAATTT
>JAYMTA010001675.1:0-19064 GCA_036897625.1 Pelargonium cotyledonis
TGCATCTACAAGATTGTCACATGTATGTTTATTATCATCTCGCAATGTGGCATTTGCAAGATTGCTAGCTCAAATAATTAGACTACGAGCACAATTCCCGGATTATACAATTAAGATAATTCGTCTTGATAATGCCGGAGAATTTACATAAAAAACATTTGATAATTATTTTATCTCGATTGGAATTAAAGTTGAGCATCTCGTGACTCACACGCACACCCAAAATGGTCTAGCAGAATCTCATCAAGCGATTACAATTAATCGCTAGACATATACTTATGAAAGCAAAGTTACTACCTTCTGCTTAGGGTCAGGCAATATTACATGCTGCAACACTTATTCGATTAAGGCCAACTGTTTATCATAAGTACTCATCTGCACAACTAGTAACTGGTCAGCAGCCAAATATATCCCATCTAATTTTTTTTTGTTGTGCCGTATATGTGCCAATAGCTCCACCACAACGCACAAAGATGAGACCACAAAGAAGATTGAGAATTTATGTTTGTTTTGAATCTCCATCAATTATTAAATATCTTGAACCATTAAGCAGAGAATAATTCACTACAAGATTCGTTGATTCTCATTTTGATGAGACTATATTTCCAGCATTAGGGGGAGAGAAAGATAAGCTAAAAAAATATTATATTACATGAAATGCATCAAGTATCTCTCATTATGATCCTCGCACATGTAAATCTGAACTAGAAGTTCAGAAATTTATGCATTTGCAACAGATTGGAAACCAATTACCTAATGCATTTTCATATGCAAATAATGTTATGAAATCACATATTCCAGCAATAAATTCTCCTGCTAGAATTGAGATTTCATTGGAAAAATCAAAGGCTAATATATGTCATAAGCGTGGTCGACCAATTGGTTCCAAAGATAAAAATCCAAGGAAGAAAAAAGAGCATATGACAGTTAGTATGAATGAAACTGAGAATTCTCTAGAAGAGAATCCAGTAGAAGACATAAATAAACAAATAATTTTGGAAGATGATCAAATACCGAAATAATTGAAAATAATGAGATCTCTATAAATTATGTCTCTACAGGAAATAAATGGGATCGTAATGAAATTGTCATTGATCAAAAGTTTGAATATGCAGTAGCAGTTGACATTACAAATGAAAATGATGATCAAGAACCAAAGTCAATTGAAGAATGTCGACAAAGAAATGATTGGTCACAATGGAAAGTTGCAATTCAAGCATAATTAAACTCACTTGAGAAACATGAAAATTTTGTACCCATAATCCAAACTCCCAAAAGAGTGATTCCACTAGGCTATAAATGAGTATTTATAAGATAGCGAAATGAGAAAAAACAAAATTATCAGATACAAAATTGGACTTGTAGCATAAGGTTTTTTTCAAAGACCTGGAGTTGATTATGATGAAACATATTCAGTAGTTGATGCAATTACTTTTAGATTTCTAATTGGTTTGACAGTTTTTGAAAAACTCAAAATGCGTCTTATGGATGTTGTTAAAGCTTACTTATATGGATCACTTGATAATGATGTTTACATGAAAATCCCTGAAAAACTTAAAATGCTTGAAGCATATAATGTAAGACCTAAAGGAATGTACTGCATAAAATTGAAAAGGTCATTGTATGGATTAAAACAGTCTGGAACGATGTGGTATAATCGTCTAAAGGAGTATCTCATCAAAGAAGAATATCAAAACAATCTCATTAGTCCATGCGTTTTTATTAAGAGATCAAAAAATGGATTTACAATTATTGCAGTATATGCTGATGATTTAATATCATTGGAGTTCCCGAAGAGCTCGAGAAAACTACAACTTATTTGAAAAATGAGCAACTAGTGCACAAGATTGGATTACGTCGTCTTAGAAATGTTTGTTCAACTGAGGGGAAGACATAAATACGCGCTGCACTCTTTTTCCTTTCATTAAAGCTTTTATCCCATTGAGTTTTTTATGACAAGATTTTTAACGAGACAACATTTATGCGTACACATCACATATATATTATAGACATTTAAGGGGACTATTGTGTAATAAATGTCTAGACACCCACAACAAGTAAATTGATAAGTAAGAAATTTGTGGGGGCCACATACAATAAATGTGGAATAAATTGTTGCTTTGAATTAGGCAACAACTTGACGAAGTTTCATTCTATGATATCGTTTGGTACTCAAATTCTTTATGGGAAAGTGGCAAAGTCAAACGTAAAGTGCACTTTATTATGTTTTGGTAAAAATTGTTAAATGAGAGGGAATGGAAAATAAAGATTCTAGTAATCCAAAATCCTTCATATATCCTGAAAAAAGAATATCATATAATAGATGATATTTGTTATTGAGGCCAACTTTCCTTGCATCCCAATTTCTGAATGACATTTATATCCCCACTTTTATTTTTTATCTTTTTATATTGTCATTATTAATTCATGTATTTTTTCTTTTTTAAATTTTCAACCTGAATGCTCATGTTATGAATGTAACAATATTTTCTTTTTTATTGAAATAAAATTCATACATACAAATGATTAAAAAATAATTATTTTATCCTATGAAAAATATGAAACTTTTTTCACGACAAATTTGTACCAAATTAATATGATATTTGGAAATGATATAAATGACATTTTGTTGCGTTTTCATAATTTTTTAATTTTCAGTACATGAAATCCAAACATAATATTTTAAATTTACTTTTAGTACACAAACATATTATTCATAATTTTCCCAGAATATATATTCCAGGAATTTAAATTCCAATAATATATAAAATCTATGGTAATTTGGATTCTCCGATCCAAACGATACCTATAAATAGAGTCCTTCCTCTCGTTGTATGTAGACTATCAATACAAATAGTAATATCAGTTCTAGTAGTGCTCCTTGTTTCATTTCTTTTGCTATGTTTTATTAAAAAAAAAAAGTTATATGCGTTCAACAACCTCTCTATTACACACACAAGATTACCTTGTGCTTTTAAGGATTGTGTGTATTTTGTGAGACAATAATCTTGTGTCCGCAATCGCATGCGTAGAGAATCTCGAAGACAAAAAGAAAAGAGGTAGTTGGCGCCAAAATCATACTGCATCCAATCCATCATCAGTTAAAAGCGGTGCGACCCGACCCATTTCCCAACATCACTCCCTGTTATCCACAACACAAGACACCTCCACTCGTCCTCGTCGAAGAAGCTACAACTTGAAGCTCTTGGCTCGGGAAAACGTTCAACTCCACAACCGCAACCGCAAGCACAGCAAAATCGAACCAAAACATTCCATTTCTTGTTCATCTATGTCAGTTCTTAGGTAGTGGTGAGCTCCATTTTCGTCCAGAAATCTACAAAAATGACCCTCTCTACCTCCCTCTTCCTCCCCAATCCTCTGCCACTCTCCAACTCAAACCCTAACCTTATCCGCTTCTGCTTCCCCGTGAAGCCCTTTGTTCTCCGGCGACCCCTCCACGGCGGCCAGAGGAGGTCCGTCACCGCACATGCCAGATCCCAACGCAAGCCGCTTATCCTGGGAAATCCCTCCGTCTACGCCGAGCCAGGCAAGTACAGCTTCGAGGTGGAGTCTATAATCAACATGCTCAGCAGCCTCCCGCCGCGGGGCAGCATCGCTCGCTGCCTCGAAACCTTCAAGAAGAAGCTCTCGCTCAACGATTTCGCTCTCATTTTCAAGGAGTTCGCGCAGCGGGGCGACTGGCAGCGCTCGCTCCGCTTGTTCAAGTACACGCAGCGCCAGATATGGTGCAAGCCCAACGAGCACATCTACACCATTGTCATCAGCTTGCTGGGCCGCGAGAAGCTGCTCGACAAGTGCCAGGAGCTGTTCGACGAAATGCCGACCCACGGTGTTGCGCGCAGTGTGTTCTCCTACACTGCGCTGATCAACGCCTATGGCCGCAACGGTAAGTATGAGGTCTCCCTTGAGCTTCTTGATAGGATGAAGGAAGAGAGGATTATGCCTAGTATATTGACTTACAATACTGTGATTCATGCTTGTGCTAGGGGTGGGTTGGATTGGGAGGGGTTGATAGGCTTATTTGCCGAAATGAGGCATGAGGGCGTACAGCCCGATCTTGTTACTTATAATACTTTGCTTAGTGCTTGTGCCAGTAGGGGTTTAGGTGATGAGGCCGAGATGCTGTTTCGGACCATGAATGAAGGTGGGGTACTTCCTGATATGACCACATATACTTATCTTGTTCAGACATTTACCAAATTGGATAAGCTTGAGAGGGTTTCGCATCTTCTCAAGGAGATGGAGAGGGCAGGGAAATTGCCGGAGATATCGTCCTATAATTTATTATTAGAGGCTTATGTGCAGTCTGGGTCTCTGGACGAGGCTATCAGTGTATTCAGGCAAGTTCAAGAGGCAGGGTGTGTTCCAAATGCGGCAACTTATAGTATGTTGTTGAGTTTGTATGGAAAGCATGGGAAGTACGAAGATGTCCGCAATCTTTTCGTTGAAATGAAAGTGAGCAGTACAGAACCAGATGCAGCAACTTATAATGTTCTCGTTCAGGTTTTTGGGGAGGGTGGGTATTTTAAGGAGGTAGTGACTTTATTCCATGATATGGTAGAGGAAAATGTTGAGCCGAATATGGAGACTTACGAGGGGGTGATGTTTGCATGTGGGAAGGGTGGGCTTCACGAGGATGCCAAGAAAATTTTACATCACATGAATCAAAAAGGAATTATACCAAGTCCCATGGCATATACTGGTGTAATTGAAGCTTATGGGCAGGCTGCGTTATACGAGGAAGCTCTTGTCACTTTTAATACAATGCATGAGGTTGGGAGCCAGCCAACTATTGAAACCTACAATTCATTGGTTCATACATTTGCAAGGGGTGGACTATACAAAGAGTGTGGAGCAATTTTGTCGAGAATGAGTAATGTTGATGTTGCAAGAAATAGGGATACATTTAATGGTTTAATTGAAGGTTTTAGACAAGGTGGTCGGTTTGAAGAATCTATAAGGGCTTATGTTAACATGGAAAAGGCAAGATGTGATTCTGATGAGCTGACACTTGAGGCAGTTTTAAGTGTTTACTGCTTTGCTGGTCTTGTTGATGACTTTTTGGAGCAGTTCCAGGAAATCAAAGCAACTGGAATATTGCCCAGTGTCATTTGCTACTGTATGTTGCTGGCTGTCTATGCAAAAGGTTCCAGGTGAGTGTTCATTTATTTAACAAACAAACTTTGTTTCATTAGTAGATTGTGTGTTACTCTTTTTTTGTACAAACCAAAAACATAGGAAGCGTCAAAGTAACCTGAGAAAGGTATTTTACTACAACAAATAAATTGAACAATTATGTCCTACTCAGAAAAGCAAACCCAGAATCAAAATGGAAAAAGAAATCCAGATCACAAGGTTTTTGGAGTCCATTGTTTTCTGACTGTTACATTTCAATGATAAAGCAACCTCAGGGCCATACCCAACTCCTCTTTAAGGCATATTAAACGTGTTTTCATGCCTTGGAGCTGTATCCTTGGGCATTGTTTTTGAAGCTTACACTGAGGTGAACCTTAAGTTGTAAATCTCATAATGACTACAAGCTAATTTATTAATCTCTAGTTTTAGTGGAAGCTTAGAGAATAAGGTTGTTATTTGGGAATAGAGGGCATTATTAAGATAACCCTCCACAGAAGGTTGAGAGAAATTGATTCATATTATTCTCAATGGGTGAAACCCAATATAGAGTACAAATAAAGTCAATCAAGATCTTAATCAAAGGTACTGAGACTTAGCTCAATTTAGATAAACCAAGATCCCTACAAATGTGTTGATCAATCTTCCATCTCCTGATTATCAGCCATTTTAACAAGCACTATCTCTTGATAAAAAAAAAAAAAAGCACAATCTCCCGATTTCCAATCACTCTAACAAACATCTAGGAAATAGTTCAGATAATGGGAGGAATAATGAATTATTGAGCAAAAGAGAATGAGATTCCCTAGATGAAACTCCATAATTGAATCCAGTCAGAATATTCAAAATGCTTGAGCCGAGGAGTAGAATTGAGGCCATTAGTTTCTTATGAGCCTTATGCAGGTATGCTATTAACGAAAAGTGAACCTTTCAACTGCTTAAGCATAACACCATCCTCTTGCTAGAGCATAGATGTCATCACTAACTTATTACAAATATTTGAAAAAAAAAAATTCTTTCCCAAAGCTTTGAGGAATACATCACCTAATCGACTTCCTGACTGAACATAGGACAGTGAAAAATTCTTTCCCATCACCACGTCTCCCTCAAAATATCTGCTTCAACATGCTTTTGAAAGACTGGATTGTTCGCAATATATATAGATCCCTGGTTATCACAAAATATATTCATCAGAAACTATACAGTTATCTCATTTCTTGCATCAAAGAATTCAGCCACATCGTCTCAACCGTTGCCTGTGCCACAACCTTATACTCAACCTCAAAGCTTGATTTAGCTGCAACTTTTTAATTCTTGCCTTACCATCTGACAAGGTTACCTCCAATTGACGTACAATAGCCACAATCTCCTTTTGAGATGATCTTTTATTCAATCTGCATGGGAAAAACTAGCCGTATCAACCTTACTATTATGTCTAAATTATGTTGCACCAATATGAATATGTGGTACGATACGATTCGGATATGAAATACATCAATTTTACAAAAATTAGAAGACAATACGTGCTAATACGTTAGGTAAAAATATTAAAATTATATTTTATAAAATACTTATTCATTATGGAAATAATAAAAATACTTACCTTACTAGCAATTTCCTAATTACTCTTAATAATATAGCAATTTCCACTATGGTTAAAAAGAAACTACTTATTTAAAATTTGAAATAATAATTAAAAAAAGGTTAAGTACTTCTTATTTCTACTTACCTTCTGCTTATTGAGACGTACACACAGACACAGTTGTATTAGAATAGGATTTCTTCTTCTTTTTCCTTTTTTTATAATCAGAACGTAATTTATGGTTGAAAACCGTATTTGTGCACTTTTGTGCGTATCCGTATGGAATACGTACGGTATACTGGAACTTTGGGGTAGATTTGTGTATTGGTGCAACAAAGTTGCGTATTGGTGCAACATAGTCTAAAACTAGACCTTTTCCTGATGTCTTCAAATCTCTCAAGATGCGGAAATCACTTTCTATTTTATTTTTATTGGATTATGCATAAACTAACTACAACAGCTAACATGATGTCAAGCCTAATGACATAAGAGATTGACTTTTCTACAAGTTGTCTGTAACGTCCAGGGACATCAAAAAGTTGGTCTGTCCTATCATATGTCACATTAAGATACATAGGTCCTAACACCCATTAAAAGTGTCTCATCTATCATGTCTATAACATAATGAGATCTGGCATTCTAGTACACTTAATCCCGAGGAATATCGCAATTTACCCAGATCTTTCACATGAAAATGTCTACTTAGATGAGACTTGAGTTCATCAATGCCCTCCTTATCACTTCATGCAATAATATCATCCACATAAATGCCAGAAATATGGCATTTCTATGTTGCTGCCTCACTAATACGAAATGATCTGACTTGTGTCTTTCCAAGCCATATCTAAAAACCACATCACTGATTTATTAAATCTTGCTCTAGGTATCCACTCAAGCCTGTATAGACTTCTTTAAATTACAAACTAGATGCAAATCCCCTTATCCAATGAACTCAAATATTGCTTATTGTATGTCCCCCAGTATTTGTTTCATTATCAAGAAAGCTTAATAAGGGTTTGAAGTGTGAAATTTTTATTATTGATGTGAATGAATTGTGTTAACAAATACTAAAGAGACCCCTTTATATAAGATATTTCTATTAGAAATAAGAAACAAACTTTAGTAGGAATTAAACTAAAACTTTCATTATTACAATATGTTTCCTAATTTTACTATCACATTTCCTAATTTACTAAAATTAGATCTGCATTTACGTGGTCCCCTTCAAGCTGGAGATGAACGTTATGGATACTAATGTTAAATATTTAATTCTTGTGTCGGGAGCCTATAGTCACAGAATTGTTTCATGTAAAAACACGGCTCTGTTAAAGAAAAACATGATATAAGCTTATGTGGTGTCTTAAAGGTGTGTGATCATGTATCTTACCTCCTGCTCAATAAATTTCAGGTGGGAAGAAGCTGATGAATTGCTAGATGAGATGTGCACTACTATGGATTCAAATATTCATAAAGTTGTTGGGAAGATGATCAAGGGAGATTATGACGATGGCACTAATTGGCAGATGGTGGAGTATGTATTTGACAAACTTAATTCTGAGGGTACTGGTTTCGAAATGAGGTTCTACAATGCACTTTTAGAAGCCCTTTGGTGGCTGGAGCAGAGAGAACGTGCTGTTAGAGTGCTAAATGAAGCAACTAAAAGGGGCCTTTTTCCTGAACTTTTTCGTAAAAACAAACTAGTGTGGTCTGTGGATGTACACAGGTATAGTGAATGCAAATTTCTTTTCCTATCCATGTCTTTCCAAGTGTGTCCCTATTTCAAATTTGACACCTCTAAGTTTGCAGGATGTGGGATGGTGGTGCATGTACAGCAATATCATTGTGGCTCAATGATATGCGCCAAATGTTCATACATGGAGAGAATCTTCCTCAGATAGCGGCTGCTGTTGTGGTGTAAGTTATTTATTTTTATACTCCTTTTACTCCCTCTGTCCCAAAATAGTGTCATGTTTCCATTTTTTGCAAAAATTAAGAATTACCAGATAATTTAGTGTGTTTCCAATATAACCCTTGCTCACCTACACCCCATGTGCAGATCTGCCCATGTGCATGAGTGTTAAGGGTAATATGGGAAAAACAATAATATAATAACCTAAAAATAGAAATATGACACTCATTTTGGGACAAAAAATTTAGACAAACCAGGACACTCATTTTGCGGCAGAGGGAGTATTTCTCACTCTCTTATACAATTCATTTTTCCAAACACAAACATGAGTTAAGTTTTGCTTCTCAATTCCCTATGTCGTTTTTGTTAATTTTATTCCTGTCTGTCTGGTTTTGGGTCTCTGTTTAGTTGTTTAATGAAACATTCTAATTACAATTATGTGGAGAGTAATTCTATATTCAGGGATTAATTCAATGAATGGTTAGCCTGAGAAAGAGGCGAGCCTTTTCTTATTGTTGACTGGTGATATGCAGGGGCCATTTTTATTCATATAATGTTGGTAAATGAAATATATCTTTCCCTGCAATCCAATAGGGGTAGTGTCCTATAAATGGGAAGTAAGAGAGTATGTTACTGGTACTTCTAATTATTTTTATTCACTGGTAAAGAATCTTTTATCATTCTTTTAGTTTTCCTGTGCTCTACAATATACTAAAACACAACCTCTGTGATCTCATGGTGTGGCATTACCATGGCTTGTAACAAATCATACATACCCTATAGCATGGATCTCTCTAATAGAAGACAAGAAAGTTGTAATCGCATACAAAAAAATAGTTTTTGTTGTTTATGAGAAATAGCTGTTTTCGGCACTATCTTGAGAATCTGCAAAAACATCTTTAATATCAGTTAGCTCTGTCCTTGCCTGCAAAAACACCTAGCCCTATGACATGTGTATGCTATGGAGCTGCCTCAGAAGAGCTTGGGAAAAACAGTTAATTGTGTGGGTTCACTTATAGTAGCATTAGCATCACTAAGTCTTGTTTGTTTGCGGAGCTGTCTTGCTAAAAATAAACCAAAACACCTAGTATAATCTGCGTATGCACATGAGCCTACGCTTGCAAATCGCAATTAGTCACCTTACTAAAATCTGCTATAAAAAAACTTGTTATGTGCTTCTGTTAGCATACACTGTTACAGTTATCTCACTAAAGATTTGCAAGAGCACTTGGTAATGAGTGTGTGTGTCCTTGACTAAAATAGGCAAAACACATCTAATATTGGATGTAAAATATCTTGGTCATTTGCCAAAACACCTTTGTTATCGTCATTTTTCACAATGAATGTTCACGGGCATGTTAAGGATGATTCAGATAGAATCCCAAGAATCTCAAATTGTAGTTTGAGTCCTTGATGAGAAGCTGCAGAGACCTTAACAGATCAAATCCTATCTCCATGGTGAAATTAGTGATTAAATAGATGCTTTGCTGACCTTTATATTTATTTGAATATTGTTGAAACAATAAATTTAATATGATGATTCCTGATTTTTTTTTTTTTTGGCTGCTGACAATATTAGAGTTGATAATGTACATGTATAATGTTAATACTTGAGGATTTCATACTGATGACGATATGTTGTATGTTAACCAGACGTGGGAGAATGGAGAATAGCATACACAATCGAGATTTCCCTGTTTCAAAGGCTGCCTACTCATTCCTGAACAACGTGTCGCCATCATTTTGTTACCCGGGGTGGAATAAGGGTCGAATTATTTGCCCAAAGACTCCGCTTAGACGCCTTCTCTCAGGGAAAGAGCCATCTTCAGATAGATCCGCAACGGAGGATATAATTACTTTGACGAACTTCTCATTTCCTCTTTCCCAAAGAAGAAATTTCAAAACTGATGTCAAGCATGGCCAACTCACTGATGTCAATGGTGGAACTATGATTAATTCGATGCCAGAGCTTGCAATGAGCAGAGATTAAACGCACACCCAAATCACGACTTCAGAATGCGCGTTTCTGCATCCACGTTGCTGTTGAAAGAAATGTATGATGATATGGTGGCAGATGAGGGGATTAGATTGCTCATAGGATACATAGTAAAAGCTCAATTGAATTGATGTTGTCCTAGATTAGCAGTGGTTTGGTGAAGTCTGGCTTAGGGGGATCCAGGCAACAGATAGGACGCAAGATTTTGTAGTTGTAGGGTTAATTCTACTTCTATATGTAATTATTCATTTAGTGTTCTTTCTATATTTTTCTTGAGAAATGTTTCAGGTCTAAATCTACCATCAATTGTCGCATAAAGATTAAAGATGGAATCATAGTTAATGCCAAATGATAATGGAATGGTAGCTAATGTGAACAATTGTTGAGACATTATGGCAATGATTAATATTATAATATATTTGTAAGGGTAAAATGGAGTTGAGTGGATTCACCTAATCTTATGTGAGTTAAACTCTTAAAATTACATATTTTTGAGTAAGTAACTAATGTGCAAATCAAAACTACGTAGTTTTGAAAATAAATAACCCTAAAATTAATTTTTCCTCCTATATTTTTCTTAATCCCCCTAACCTCCACCATCTTCTTCCCAAAGGAATTGCTCATAACCCACCAAAACCTGCAAACAGTCTTTTATGTTATAACAACATTAGTCTTCTATACGAAATGACTAAAATACCCCTAGTTTATTCAAACAAGCTCAGCCAAACAAGCCCTTAAGCTTGAATTTAAAAAAAAAAACCAGAATAACAACCATATCTCCATCTCTGTCTCTGGCCAGATCTCCATCTCTAGCACCACAAGCACGGCCACCACGCCTCTGACCACGGCCACCTTCGTTTCTCTCTCGCGGCTCCATCGACGAAGGCTCGGTCTAGATCTGGATTGGTCCAGACCTCCCATGGAAGCCATGGTCGACGACAATCTCAATGACTCTGATTGGCGAGCTCGCCAGATCTGATGCCTCCTCTCTCTCTCGTCGGTTTCGTGGAGTTCGTGGCTTCAAGAGACGAGCACGGCCACCGACGACATGACTGGTGACGACCTCCATCGACGACATCAGGGTCTTCTCCGACGAACTACGGTGCCCAAATCTACGCTCAACTACCTCAAATCCTTCATCGGCGGCGATTACAATGACCACTATCGACACGACTTCTCTATCTCGACGGCCAGCACGGTGACCTCCATCGACAACGGTGACTGTCGACGGCGCTTGGCCGAGCTAAAACCCACCATCGATCGGATGTCTCCGAGCAAATCAAGCCAGCTTCGACCTGAGGAGATCGTTGTTGGGTTGCCGACTTGTTGGATAGAGGAGGTCGACGGTGCCAGACCGCTCCAGCACCGGCAGCACAAGGACGACGGTGAAGAAATTTTTTCATTTTTTTTAATTTTCAAATTTGATTTCATTTGGTTTTAATTGGTTTGATTTCGTTTTGATTTGGTTTTAGTTTGGTCGAATGGTTTGATTTCATTTATTTTCATAAAATCCGGCCATAACTTGCAGATTCCGGCGACCTAAAAATTCATATGGTCGCCAGAATCTTCAATTAATGGAAGAAGAAAGCGGTAAGTATAGATTGGTCATTAAAAAAAAATTACACAACATGTGCACGATACATGATGTATTCCGTCACATTTTTCATACAAATTAACAGAATAGCAAGTATTGATGGGTTATGTGCAATACCTTGCACTGATGGTAACATCTTTATAATAAGTGAATACCTCGTAGGAATGATATGCAATTTGTCCTTAATAGAATGCTACTACAAAAACCATAGAACTCCAAATTATGATAGTTCAAAAATGTGATTAATTAGTTGGCAGAGTAGTTCGAGCTATGCTAATCATTTTAGAAGTCTTACTCATTGTGAAAATAGTTAAGAGTTTAGGGCAGCCGACTAAATATAGCATAATTTTGGGGGTGCTTTTCAATTACCTACAAAGTCAGACTCAGGTTTGCTAGGTCCAACTCCAAATCAAAGGGTAAGAGAGGTTTTGATAGAGTGAGAGAGAGAGAGAGAGAGAGAACGAGGAAGAAAATGGGAATAGTGAGCAAAGTTGGAAACTTGACGTTCAAGGCCTTCACGGCGAGTCTTGGCCTCGCCACCATTTGTCTCACCGTCAGTTTCTCTGCCAACGTCTACAAAGGCATCGCTTGGCACAACGCCCAATCCGTACTCTCTCGAACCATATGCTTTTTTACTTTTCTCTGATATTATATTCAATTTTCACTCGTGTTTACATTGAATTTCTGATCCAAGTTGAAATTTTGAACCCTATTTTCGTTTTCTTAGCTGTAACTGATACTGTATTTGAGATTGAGATGTCATTTGGTGATATGGGTTACTGTTAATTTGATGTAATTTGATGTGGGTGAAATTTTGCTCAAGCTGTTTATGTTATAGGAATATCAGTTAGATCATAGCAACGAGCAGATAGAAGAAGAGATTGTGAACTTAAGGGGATATGATATCCCTGATTTCAGCTGGTTGTTCATAGTAAAAGAAATCTAATGTAACTCACTCGATGGTGCGAAACTAAAAGTACATTAGTGAAATTAGGTTAGTAAATCTAATTGTTAAATTTCTTTTTGGAGAAGAAGAGATTTGATCTTTTGAGGTTTGAACTTTGAATTGTAATTAAGTGCTGGTTCAGGTGTTATATGGGCGTGGTTGGTATCTTTCTAGATGTCTTGTGTGGGCATGTCAATTAAAGGAGTGGACTTAGTGGTATTGTAAGGTAGAATTGAAACTATTATTGTGTCTTGTTTTAAGTCCATGGTATCTGTTTATCAGATTGGAATTGAGGAGAGGATGCAAATATTAGTAGTATTAAGCCACTTGTTTGTGGTGTAAATTGCTTTTGTTGACGACTATTCTCTTAAGATGATTCATTTTTTTTATATATATTCTTATTGGAGCAGTCAGATTGAGGAAATTTTCATAGTCTGTAGGAAATTTAGCACATAATCTCAGAAAACCATCTACATTGACTTGGATCGAAATGCTACTTTCTGATTAAATAGATTTCATCTCATGCATATGCTTAATTTAGATATACGTGAAGTACATAGATAAAGGTGAAGGATATTAGAATTTCCGATGGCCCTGCAACTCTTTGTGAAACACCTATGCATTGTGTGATATATATGAGGCTTATAAGAAAAATCTGCCGCGTATGCATATACTTTTCTCAGTTCGTCACTGGAATTGATGTTGATACTTGATATAAAATTTAGGAGAAGATGCTGGTGTTATATTTAAGTAGAGATGATGGGTTAGCAAAGTAACTTTAGATTGGATTTTGCCTATGAGAAGAAGAACAACTATGAAGTCGTTTTCCAAACATTGGGTTCAACTACTTTAATTCTTGAACTGAACTCGTTGGGATCTTCTATTCATATTCTCCTTTCCACTCCGTACTATCTAAGACTATCTCTCGTTAGTTCGTGTGTTATCATGTCGCCTCATACAACTTCTTTCCATGTTGGCATAGTCTTTCCTCTACATCTTTAAATCTCTTGTAAATTAATTCTTATCTTTCCTAACAGGATCACTAATATCCCTACCCATGCTCAAACTACCTCAGATGATTTTTCTTTATCTTATCTTTGACTTGACACTTCTCTAACTGCTGTCGTTATAATTTCATTCATAGTACAAAATTACTGATGGCGCAAACCTACTTGTTGTCATTCATTCTTTCCTTACAGACTCATCTTCTGTATTTGTGGCAACCTCCTCAATCAAAGCCCTCCCACCCCTGGCACGGAGCGAACCTAAGAGCCATTTTCCTTAATTGAGTTCTCTCATCTGCAAAATCCTCTCCTCACATATCTCCAAATCTTAGGTATTAATTGAAAGAGGTTGATGACTAGTTTGTAAGGTTAAAATTAAGAGATTAAGAAATTCTTTCTATTCTCATTAGGTTGTACATAAGGCGAGAAGCGGAAAGGCTCGTAGTATAACTGTAAATTTATATAAATATTTTTTTCTCCGATACTCCCATCTTATGCCTTTGAAGCTTCTTTAGCCCAACACTCAGTGCCATACTGTGTAGCCGATAGTATCACTAACTCTTAAAATATTTTCTTTAACTTTAGAGAGATTATCTTATTACAAAGAAATCCCAAAGATGTCATTCACTCAATCACCCTGTGCTAGTTCATTTCCTAACAGTTTCTTCATTTTCTCTACCCTTTTGAATTACAAAACCAATCAGTTAATGTACTTAAAAATAAGAGATAATTACAAATGATTGTCTTGTTTTTGCAAATAAATACAAAACGTTAGTAGTCATTTTTCATCTTATAAGTACAAAACGTTTTGTCACTCTTTTATTATAGATTAACTCTGTTAACTAATAGACTAAATTGACTATTTTACCCTCAAATAAATGACAATTCAATTATTTAAAGTTTTTCAACGTTGAAAAATTCAAATGCTTGAGTTTTTTGTTAACTTTTAATCACATAATTACTCAAATGGGAAAACACTACACTTCGATTTAACAAAAAATCAAAATTTATATTCAATAAATTCTATATTCAAAGTTGTAAAAGGATTAAGAGGGTAACAATAGACTGGTAAAGGGGCTGAAGGGGCTGTGTGTTGGTGAAAGGACTGATCTAGTAAAATGTTAATTAGCAGAACATCAAAAATGACAATACGATTGTGGTATGATGATGTGAAAGAAAGTGAAGATTCAAAGAATGTAATATCAGTGAAAATGAAATGCCATCGAGTAATACTGGAATATGATTTCTACCTTTTCTAACAATATTCCAAGATTTCGCATTTGAGTGACTTAGGAGAGAACTTGTTTCTCGCAAGAGTCATATCATGAACAAAGCAAGTTTATCCAAAAGTGTAAAAAGAATAGGTAGCTTGAGTTGAGAATAAGATGAAATGTAGAAGTTTTTGCTGCAAAAAATAAAAAATAAAGGTACAATTGATTGAATTACATATGGTAAGATTTATAATATACAATTCATTGATGCAGTGCTCAACTTTCAAGGCAACCCCTAGCAACCCATAGTCCCATACCCACTTATCATTACATTCAGGATGCAATGCAGTGTGTCACAACCAACTGCAACCCTCCCCTTTACCTAAGATTAAGACTTAGCGTATACAAGAGCATATGTAGTGTAAATAAGATGAACTTAGTAATAATTTGCTTGAGATTGTGATCGATTTAATTGAATACACTCATCTTGGATTGAAATCTACTTTCTGGAAGATGCATCTTAGTTATGAATCATGATAAAGTTGTTTTATGTATACATTTCCTTTGCATGTGCCTGTCCTTTTAGATCACGGTCTTTGATAAGATGAGGCCCACCTTACTTCACATTTTCACAAGTTTAGCTCAATCTAATAGTTTAAGCCATAATTAAACAAGGAAAAATGTCCAATTTAGTCTTTGAACTATCCAAAACATGCCGATATAGTCTTTGAACTATCAATTTAGTTCAAAGGTTATCCAATCGTGTCAATTTAGTTCAAATGTTTTCAGAAACCCTGTCAAATCAGGACATTCCGTCAAATCCATGGACATAATCCGTTAGTTTCTACTTATATGCAATATTTTATTTGACGGATTCTATCCATGAATTTGACGGAATTTCTTAATTTGAAATGTTTTTTTATAGGAAAAAGGTCCAAAATGGTCCCTGAACTATCTAGTTTGTGCCATTTTGGTCTCTGAGCTATCAAACGTGTCATTTAAATTCAATAGATAGGCAAAATAACCATTATAGTCCAAACGTTTTCAAAAACCGAGTCCCGTCAAAACATTCCATCAAAATACTGATGGAATCCGTTAAGTCTTGATGACTCGAAATTTTTTTTAAAATATATTTTTTTAATGAAAATGAAACGGTCCCGTTAGTGATTTTAACGGAATGTCCTGATAGGGCTCGGTTTTTGAAAACGTTTGGACTATAACGGTTCTTTCGCCTATCTTTTGGACTGAAAGGACACGCTTGATAGTTTAGGGACCAAAATGGCACGAACTGGATAGTTCAAGGACCATTTTCCTTTTTTATTACATTTGGACTAAATTGACACGATTGGATAACTTTTGGAATAAATTGACTCGATTGATAGTTTAGGGACTAAATTGACACGTTATGGATAGTATAGGGACTTAATTGAACCTTTATCTATCAAACAAATATTTTATAACTATGAAATATATGTGTAATTTTTTATTTTTTTTAAAGAAAGAAGGAACAAGCCCCTCAGCTGTCATAGATTTCACATGGAAAGTTGACATCTTTGTCTTCCTATTCTTATTATTTTGTTTTATCAAGAATACTGATTAACAGAAGTCATGTCTGTAAAATCATTTCACAAGATGCCTGTCAGAGCTCTTAAAAGCCTGATTGTTTAAGAAATGTTAATTGCTTATAGTTTTGTACTTTTGATGCAAATTGCAACTATTTGTAATGACTATTTGACATGATGATTAAGCCATCCTACTTCATTTGCTGTTGGTAAACATTTGTTTTCGGTTTAGATCTGCTTAGTACACTTTTTCCCGCTACATTTTTTTTTATTGTTATTGATTTTCTTCCATACAGATATATATTGTCACGCCTTTGTCCAGGATTGGGAATCATGTTTAAGGCTTTTTTGTTGTCAATGTGGTTGAGAATGATAACTGTTGATGGAGAGTGGACTCTAACAAAGATTTTTTTTGTTTGAATGCAGAAAATTGAGCAAGGCTCTAGTGATCAATCCCCATGAGTTGAATGTTTGCTTTTAGATCAGTTTTATCAATTCATGTATCTTGTAATAGCAAAATGTATTGAGGTCACTGAAACATTTAAATAACTGTATGAGATGTTTGTTTTGAATAATGGTAAATCTTGAGGTTGAGGTAGTACTCTCTTTTTGACACATAACTGATGGTGGAGCTCACGGAATGAACTCAGGAAACGATTGGGTAGTTGTAAAAAATAGTTCAGGGTGTTAACTGAAATGAATGCATACTGTAGGGTATCAAAATGTAATTACCCCTACAATTTATTGAACAAAAGTCCTAAGATTTAAATCCAACTTTAGTAATCACATATATTTGCAGTTTCCGGAAACAAAGGAGTTATTGCATAGATGGTCTTTAAGGTATTCAGGAGAAGGTATTTTTGGGATTTCAAGAAATGATGCATCATGTGCTAAACACACGTTGTCTTCAACTATAATTCAATTTTACTTATTTTAAGTTCTATATGCAAGCATTTGTATAAATATTAAGTAAACTTTATTGATGTATAATTGTTTTAGCTATACAAAAAAGTGTTTGAAATAGTTTAAATTTAAATCTACGATCAATCTAACTAAACGAAATTGTTTAGTATTTTCGAGTTAAAAATTAACGAAACATTAGAGTGAAAAATACCTTAATGATCCGAGAAAATATATTGTGAAGCAGATTTGTTTACATTAACTTTGCAAAATAAGATAGCAAAAGATGATCAAGGTATGATGGACCAAGCGGTTGATATGTTTTAGATTTCCTTTGATGTCTTAAGTTCGAGCCTCCTTGCTGACGGTATGAAGAGGAATTTATGGATTAAAAGGAACTAACAACTAATAGAGTGATGCAACACTGGTCAAGCCTGCTGTCCCGCACTTATAAAAAAAAAAGCAAAAGATGTGAAAATGACGAATAAGCTCACTGAACCACTATATAAATATGAAAACTGAAAAGTGAGAAAATAAATACTTATTTTGTGGTGATGAGATAGTTTTTACACAACTTATTTTGACCTTTTGCATGAATAAGAAGATCGAAAAAAAAAATTGTGTTTTTTTCCTTAACCAAAAACTCTTAACACACTATTAAATAGTGAGAATTTTTTCAAAGATAAATATTATGTTATGGACCAACTCTTATATTTTGAATTGAGTTGATTGAGATTAAAATTAAGTTTAGATTAAGTTAAAATAACATCGTAGTTCCCATATATGAAAAAGTCACTACAGCGGTGCTCTAATTAAATAATTAACTACAGTAGTTCTCAGACTAAAGTTTAATTAGTCACGCAGTTTAAAATTAATTTTTATTTAATGGTTCTATTAAATAGCTGACGTGACATTTGATTTAATATTATTTATTTATTTGCCAATATAATGCTTATATGCCCTACGTGGCTTCTCTTAATATTTTAATATTAATTTAAAATTATAAGAACACGTTTCGCAATTTTATTGGTTCAAAGTCAATTAAATGATTCAAAAATACTAAACTACCCTTTCAAAACTAACCTACATTTGATTGCCGTCTCAGCCGGACACGGCCATGATCGAGACTAGTGAAGGCCACCTCGCCGGTCACAACTCACGGCCACCGACGTTCAACCGATTATGGTCACAGCCATCTCAGCGCCC
>JAYMTA010001676.1:0-19063 GCA_036897625.1 Pelargonium cotyledonis
AGAGTTGTAATGTCTATGTAAATAATCAATTCAATACATAACAATTATATCTTCCAAACTCCTTTGATTTCAACAGTACATAGTTACAATGTCTGAAATTCGATCAAAGCAATGTCAGTCATATTGGATATAATCATTGTGAGGCACACTGAGTAATCGTTAGTGTCCGTGTTGTATATTGATATACTCTCCAGTTTTGACTCTTGGTTTTGTTTGCTGTTGTGGCATTTGGCAGTCCAAGTTGGCATCCATTATGGCATCATTCATAATTCATAAGCCTCGGCAAAGGTCATCTTTCACCAGAGCTGCACTAAAGACGGTATTTTACACTTTGTTATTGTTTAGGAAATGGTTTGGCTGTTGTTATTGTATACTTCTCGTGCTCGGTGTCATGACTGAAGTTTGTCCTTTGTCTCAATATTTATTTCTTAGTGAGGGACACATGCGCACATAGACTTTTTTTAATAAAAAAAAAAGGAATGAAGCGAATTAAGATATATTCACATTTTGTTTGCCTAACACTAACTACCTTCCAAAAAACATGTTATTAGCTTGAGAGCATTGGAGCTCTGGAACAGTTTATGGCGAAGCATCGGAAAGATTATGTGGATCTTCATCGCACCACCGAACAAGAGAGAGATAGCATTGAACAAGAAGTAAGTAGTGGAACTTATACTGTGTAGACCTTTCTTTTATTTATGTTGAAGTGACGACTAAAGTACCACATTGGTAAAATATAAGATCAAGAGGCTACATATAATGGTTGAAGTAAAACCATACTAACAAGTTTGACCTTTTAGTGGTGGAAGCCAAAGTCATTATGTGTAATTCAATATTTGTATTTTCATTCCCTAATGACTAAACATGTTAAAGTAACATGACACTTTAAAGTAGCTAATGTAGTCAGAAATTCTCATGTCATACGTTTTAGCGATTTAAGTTTTCTGAGGCGGTGGAATGTAAATATGTCTCTTCAATACCAATTTTTAATGAATGTGGTTATTATGAGATTGAGATCCATCCCATTTTTCATTGCAGGTGCTTAGTTGGATCCATTATTACTCATGAAAATGAGTTAACTAGTAGTCATTGATAAATTCATTAGGTTCAGATTATTGTATTTGTAGTTGGTAAATTGTTTTGAGTATGCTATTGTAAATGAATCACATGGTTAATTCTACTTTATTCATTTTTACTGATTCAAATCTGTTTAGGTCACTGCTTTCAGCAAGGTGTGCAAAGAACAAATTGACATTCTCAAAAATAGCATAAATGAGGAAGAAGTGAACTCAAAGGGATGGCTTGGTATTAAAGCTGATAACGCAAACGCTGATACTATAGCACACAAACACGGAGTGGTATGATATCATTTTTCTTGTGTTTTCAATTATTATTTTTGTTAATTGTCATATTGAGTATGCTATTGGTATGATTATGCTCATTGACTGGACACTTAAAAAACTGTGCTGATTGAATTAGGTCTATCAGTTTTTTTTTTTTTTTTCTTGCGATAATCAAATCACGCCTGGTTGAGACTATTTGTCCAGCAGGATGCAAAGAAGGTAGGCGTTAGTAAACTTACTTTCTTATCTCAACGCATGCAATAATGTTGGTTATTCAAACATGGCAAGACAATACTTGATGCGTTACTATTTTCCATCACTGTTAGAAAGCCCTGGCTGTAGTGAATTTTTTACTGAAAGAAAAAAAAAATGTTCTGATGATCTCATTTAAAACAATGGCGGAAAGGGTGAAAGCTTTTGTCTACTTCTGGAATTGACTTTTCCCAGCTCTAGCAATGCTTTGTTGTAATTTAATTATGATTGATGTAACATATAGAATTTCCTTTTTAAATGGTAGGAATATTGCTGACTTTGAGAGAGTCATTTCTTCTCACATGTTAGGCATTAATGAGAGAGGATAGACATTGTTACTTGGCACCAGAACAGAAATAATTGAGGCAGGCTTAAAATTTTGTCAACCCAGTAATGGTAGAATTTAGATAAGGAAGTGGATAGCGCATTGGGTTAAATATTGGGGCAACTGTTTGGTCATGGTAGGCTAATGTTATCCCATGACTATATTGAATTGTTGATTTACAAAGGAACTATGCTGCGATATAGTATATTTTTTTGTGAAATGGCAGGAATTGTTTGTAGATTAATTCTCTGTTATAATCTTCCTTGATCCGCAGGTTTTGATTCTAAGCGAGAAACTTCATTCAGTTACAACAAATTTTGATCAGCTTAGAGCCGTACGTTTTCAAGATGCTATCAATAGAGCGATGCCAAGAAGAAAGCTTAACAGGGTTGCCAATCCAAAATCAAGTGATACCTCGCTGCCAAATAACTCAGAGCTCAGGGATCCTGATGGATATCAGCCAGAGTCTCTTAGTGTCCAGCAGCAACTTTTGGACGATGAAACACGTGCCCTTCAGGTAAATGAAATCCTAGTTTTCGTAATAATTTCTACAGGGCTATTTATCATTTGATTCATTCAAGTGATCCATGTCTGATTCTGAGGTCCTTTGAAGGTGTGATATTGAAGCCTCTGTATTTGTTACTGCAGGTAGAGTTGACAAGTCTTCTAGATGCCGTACAAGAAACTGAAACTAAGATGGTGGAAATGTCTGCGCTGAATCATCTCATGTCCACTCACGTTCTGCAACAAGCCCAACAGATAGAGTTTCTGTATGATCAGGTGAGAAATTATTCTTGTGCTAGTAAATTTTATTTCCATGTACATTTCGCTTCAGTTCATAAGAATAGAAGGTGATGTAAATTTGCTTAAATAAGTATTTATCTGTTATGGCTTTAAAGTTTAGAAAATGAAATAAGTAATGAATTTGTGTTCTCTCTTACACAGGCAGTTGAGGCTACAAAGAATGTGGATCTTGGTAACAAAGAGCTATCCCAAGCTATCCAACGGAATAACAGTAGCAGGACCTTCCTTTTGCTTTTCCTATTTGTACTTACCTTTTCGATCTTATTTCTTGATTGGTATAGTTAAATATATGTTTGGTATTAGTTTAATGTTTTGGACGCACATTAAAGATTTTTTGTTGTAGTATTACTAAAAAATCAAGAAGAATGTGATTTACAAGTTGAGTAACGGATAACTGGCATGCTTTCTTTGTAAATTTGAAGTCTCCTTGACCTATTATTGTTTAAACACTGCTGCATACGTAACTCTACATCAAGGATGATTTGTGTAGGGCTAAAGGAAAAAGAAATCGGTCTGGACTAACCTATAACATATTTCTTTCTTGTCCCGGTAAAGTTTCTTGCCCTGTTTCAGTATTTGCTAGGTGCGGGTTTATGCTATAATTGAGTAGTTTAAAAATATTTACATTTGAAGGATAGGTAAAATTGTGAAAGAAAAGAATTCTTCATAATTTGATTTTTCTCCCTTCTATCTCCCTCTCCCTTACAAGATCCAAACATAGTCTATACATTTTTGACATTGGTGTAATTTATAGTTTGAGTCATCTTTGAATCAAAAGGTCGAATGTATAATCTAATGTTTAGGCCCACCTCCAAAGTTGAAATCCCAAATTTACATCACAGGCTTCCGTATCTGTTTTATTCTTTTCGTTGTCTGCTTGCTCCTTTGCAATCTATTACAGATGCAGCCAGGATAAGGATTTGCATAAAAATTCTCCTCGTATCTTGGCGCATCTCCTGTATGTCTCCGTTGAGGTGCTCCTATTCTGTTTATGTGTAATTGCTTTATCTTTGATGAAAAATATGTCCATTGTATGACTCCCTCATCCAGTTGATCGATCAATCTGACGAAACTCAGTCTGCAACATAGAAAACAGGTATGCATTGCATTTAATTGGTTTCAATACTCTGAAATATAGATAATTCTTCAATGACACGAGTTTTTCTCAAGTTATACACTACATACTTGTCAGGGTTGATGGTTTTTCTGAAACCTTCGTATCTTCTGTGACCCTGAACCGCTTTAGCCATGTTTCCATCATAGGTGTAAATGAAAACATCACTCTCAACTGCTATAATATGGTCCAAAGCTGCAAGCTTATTCTGGCAGCTCTTGAAATTCTTTAGCTCCTCTTCAGTTGCCAAAGAGGTGTGAGAGAACACATTTGGAAACTTGGATTGAAGTGGCTTTAACCCACTTTGACCATAAATCTCCCATGCAACTATATAAATCTTTGTTTCAGGTGGAAACCCGATTGCCTCGAGAAACACAGCAACCTCTCTCGGAGTCATGGGGCACGACCCTAGGAGCCTCTCCTCTTCACTGTTGATCACCTTCCGCTTCCAATGCTGGACACTTCTCCTCATTCTGGCAAGCTCTGCAGCCTCAACTTTGGTAAGGTTGTGAGTGCAGCCTGTAAAAGCAAGCATGTCTTTTTCATATCTGCAATTTACGTGTTTCGGTTAATACACTGCGAAAACTATATCTACTCAGAACTAAACATACATGAAATCGCACCTTAAATGTAGAGCAATGTATCTGTCGCTGCCATCGCCTCTAAGTCTGTCGATCAACTTGTGAGCGAGCTCTTTGATCTCGTCTCTGAACGTGAGGGCCTCGTACATTGCGCGACAACGCAGCCTCTGGATCGAATTGGGAACAGCATTATTGGCGAGGCGCGAATCGGTATGAGTAATATTGATCACCTTGTGTTGCTTCAGTAAAGAATGCATTTCCCCTCTATAGTACTGATGCTGCATAAAACCAAACCAGAACACCTTTTATATGATTCAAAACACTATTGCTCAAAAATCAATTTTGATCCAAAACTGGCCTTACCTTGGACCAAGAAACTGGAGCCTTTTGGAAGGGCTCGAAATCTGCATATTCTGGGGGCAGAGACTCAACAATATTGATGTCATCTTTCAAAACTTGTACGAAGTTGTCCCAGTCAAAGATATCTTTGAAGCCACTGAATCAACCATTTAACAACTGTTTTTGGGCGTGACGTAAATTAGAACTGATTAGCTTTTATGAAATCTGCGAAACTAACGCACCTTGGGTCTGTCCAGAAGGAGCTGTGGTCTAAGGAAGGCATTACCAAAGTGGCATTCATGATCTTTGCTATGCCAACTAAGTCACTTATCTGTCCATCTCATCACAACACACTGAAATTAGAGCTAGCAATATGTGCGTGTGCGTTGTGTTTGTGTCGTGCTGAAGGTTGTTTGTGTCCAGTATGATCCAACATGAGCGTGACACGTGTAGTAATCGTGTTGCACAGTCTAACACGAACATAAATTAACACATTGACACAACATGACTACCTAATCGTGCATGCACGTTTTGGAGGTCTAACACGTACATGACACAGCCACTAAACGTGTTGGATTCTCTAACACGATTACAAGACGTGTGAATTCAAATACGCTAATTTCTTGCCGTGTAACTAACTCTAACTGAAATCATAAGAAAATGCTCACCCCAATTTTCATTTGATTCAATCCACCATTAGCATGAACAAGAACATGGCCATCTGTGGCATTTCCTTTCCCTGCCCCAAAACAAAAATTGTACTCATCGAGTCATTCACTGAAAACAATATCAACAAAGTTGGAAATGTCGAAAACATACTCATTTCCCGATTGGTTCGATCAATACATTTATAGTACACCTTACTCTCCGGCTTCATCCAAATATCTCCGAAATTCGAATCTCCCAGCGGCTGGAGTTTCGTGACAACTTTCTCCGGCGAATACACATGCGTTTGGTTACTCGTCACGATCTCCTCCTCCAAGACCTTCAAAGCATTGTTATCGGGTTCTTGAACAAGAACATGGTTTTGAATCAAGTGACCGTTGTTGTATTTGATCATCAATATTTCATCGAAACTGGTCATCAACCAGAATTTGGCTAGCAAGGACAGAAATGTGAGCACCATTAGGCAAGTGAAGGTCCTTCTTCTGGGCCGGAAAAGGCTATAAACTCGTCCAACCAAAGGCGCGGTGTAGCTTCGGGAACCATTTTTCTCGACGTCGAGATGGGGATGATCCTTATCGGAGTTGGTGTTGTGTCCGGCGGCAAGAGCTCCGATGAAACTGAAGACCCGTTTCCTGGTCATGAGGTGGGATAGCTGAGGAGAGAAGCTGCGGAGGATGCGGCAATGTCATTTCCTATCTTCTTTACCCCTTTTTTTTTGGTTCAATGGTTGGCAAATAAATAAGTGCGGAATGTAAGCCGAAGTAGTATCTGTGTTTCTTATCTTTTTTCAATTAGCCAATAGCATTTCACTCACATATTTGATTTTAAACATAGAGTCGTATAGTAGACTCGTTTTACTTGATCCATGATTTACATTTGTCTATTACTATCCAATATTAACCAATGTTGACGATGGTCTTAATTCTTAAAGAACAATACACACATTTTGCTTCTTTCATCCTCTGGTACTTCCATTTGGAAGTAAGACGCCTTTTTGACTTGGTCAACCCACCTTAAAGTAAACACCAGCAATTATCTCGAATTGGTTTATAAGATATTTAAATGCACTCGTTAAGTGAAAATTAATATAAAACAATTTGATTCATATTAGTCGTGAGAATATGAATTTCTATCGATAAAATTGAAACACTAGGAATATCTCAGGAGGAAAAGTAGTGACTGGTTACCATTTCTCCATTAAATGTGATAGTTATACTTACTATGAGTGATAACGTTTTTCTCCTTTAAATACGATAATTATACTTGCAATGAGTAATAATATCTTGCTTGACTTTGATTGGTTGGAGCCTGGAGGTAATGTTACGCCTTCAGATCTCTTGCATCAAGCCATTAATGTTATGTCATAGTGGGAGGAGCCATTTGGTAGCTAGTGTTTTCACATACCAAGTCAAGTGCCAGCTAGTCTGAATCTCAAACTTGTCATTCTTAGCATAGTGTGAGTTATATGGTGATTTGGAATGTGTTGCACAACAAGCTGACACTCTATTCACAGGAAATTAACTATTAGGTCTTGTATAGCTATGAAGGTTGACAGCGGTCCTCTGATTTCGGAGATTATGTTATAACTTATGAGGGTATGTCAACATGCACTTGCCACCTTTTAGCATAGTCTAACCATGCTAAAAGGTGCTAAGAGTAATGTTTGCGCGAGGCATCAAATGCAGAGCTAATTGGAATTTATTATGTTATTCAAGTACCACAAAAAGTGTTGTGTAGAGGATGCACACGATTTGTGTCATCCATCACAGGCCATGTGGATGGTCTTTATGTGTTTTGGGTGGGGGTTTGTTTCGTTTGTCCACAACATGTGGTGGAACAACAAATAGTATGGAGTAACATGAAGATTTCTTGGTGCTTGGATAAACATTTTTTGAAACTCCTCAGTGACTTTGGTGCTATATATAGCATGACTTGTGGAGTGAATGCCACGTGACATGGAATAGTGTTGATAGATCTCGTCAATACTTCTTAATTTGGAGGTGCACGCCTTAAGCATCTACTGTGCCACCCCTCAGTGTGTTGTAGCGTTGACGACAATATGAAGCTTTTTAGGCAATTTGGTTTGATCGCATCAATGCATATGTTATGAGTGTAACTTTTGGATCACTTTCTTTATGGAGGACTTGCATGCCCAATTGGACAAGTTAGGTCTAAGAGTTTACTTATAATGTTATTGATGAGCTGCACGTATCAAGAGATGAGAGATAACCGAAAGTTATGAAATCTTATACATTATCAAGAGTATCTTTTTTTTTTTTTTTTTTTTTTGATAAACCGAACAATGCAATAAACCAGATCAGTGGTATTGAAACAAAAATGAGCTAAATAACCATCTTGCACTAAAGATAAATAGCAAGATTTATGGCGTCCTTGAAAGCACACATCTCAGCCCACACACAATCCGACCAAGCAACAAATCTACTAGAACCCCCTAACCAGTTAGTCACCTTTAAAATCTCTGGCAACTACTCCAGCACCACACAAACCCGGATTACCTAGACAGCTACCATCAAAATTAATTTTAGTCCACAACACTGGAGGAGGTCTCCAATTTAAATTAAGAGGCTTTAAAGAAACATCCAGACTGCTAAGGCTAGGAGAGCTCTCAGCCAGCAGAAAGAAGAATTCCGCCACAAGGGCTTTACTCTTATGAACTACCGAAGAAGGATTGGACATAGAGTTAGAGAAAAGACAAGAATTTCGATCCAACCAAATACACCAGCAGCCATAAAGAAACAAAAGATTCCAAGGAATATTTAGAGGGGAAAGCAAAGAATTAGATATCCAAAATACAAACCAATCCAAAAAAACTATCAGAGTTTGAGCTACAATCAAAACCAAGGCTCTTCCAAATCCATTGAGCAAAAGAGCAGTGCAATAAAATATGGCCAATTAAGATCCACACTCATACCCCTTTTAACCAAAAAGTCCTTAGAAGGAAGAGCTTTGTGCAAGCAAAGAACTTAATTCTTGGGTGACAATTTAGTCTCCAAAGCTTATCCCAACTCTGCACATCCCTAACTAAATTTAAATGACCATCTTCTTCATTTAAAAGCTTATTTCTACAGCACTCATAAACCGAGCTAATAGAGAAAAATCCACTCTTAGAAAGACCCCACACAGGCACATCTACAAGACTAGAGTTAGGTTTACATAATTCTAAAAATAATAGACTCTGGCAAGACAAAAGACAAGGCATTAAAATCCCAACATCCATCTAAATTCCACAAAAAACTAACTGATAAAGAGTCTTCGTATCTTGCCAAAGGACCAAAAATGACTTCTATCAAAGACTTAGAACCCCACCATTTATCAAAGAACACATTCACTATCTGCCCATTTCCTAAACTCCAAGCTCTATTTTGAGCCACAACCGAATCTGCCAACTCTATCCCTCTCACTATAATCGATTTAACACACTTGGATCTCCCATATTTAGTATCAATGTCTAGCCAAAAATAATTATCTATTTGATTCAACTCAAATTTTCATACTTAATTTACTCTTTATTTACATGATACAATTTTTCTTTTAGGTATTTAACCATGAGTATTTTGAGAGTGTCCGCATTATTACCTCTCTCCATGGATGAGTTGAGTGAGAATCGAACGTAAACGCTCTTCCTACTCACGCAACATGTGTTGCCAACTGTGTCACAACCCGTGGGTACATATACAATTTAACTTTATAAAATATCAAATTTACCCGAAACCACCTAATCTTTTGGTAGTAAAATACAAACCAAATTTGGACCTTGATGGGCCTGTAAATCACAGAAAAAATATGCACAAAGCATCACTGGGCCCAAGACTCCTAGGTTTCCCTCAGGCCCATGACCAAACCCAGCTTCTAAGCTCATACACACTAGTTCCCATCTATAAACTCGCAGCCCTATTGTATATATAACGAACCACAACATAAGCGAATTAGGGTTTTAGGTCATCTTGTTGCAGGCGTCTCCGGCTACTCCATACCCTAGCGAGCTTCAGCTTCCAATCGAAAATGGTGAAGGGACGCCAAGGAGAGCGTGTCAGGTACCTCGATCTGTCTTCTCCATCCTCCCTAACCTGGTTTTAAATTTTTACCATTTTACTTTCAATTTCTATACGTTTTCATGCTAATTTCCTCTTCAATCTTTCGCTTTCTGTGCAGACTCTACGTCAGAGGAACAGTCCTCGGCTACAAGAGGTAACGGAACTCAGTACTCATATTCTACTGTATTGAATTTAAAATTTGTGTATTTTCTAGAGGTTTTATGTATCAGTCTGGACGCTGAGAAATGAGATGGAGGGAAATACAGTGAAATCGGATTATTAGTTTTTTTTTCGGTGTTGGAACCAAATGTAGTTTTAAAGTTTGGAGTTTGAATGTGTATTTGATTTTAGGTCCAAGTCGAACCAGTACCCGAGCACTTCCTTGATCCAGATTGAAGGAGTGAACACCAAGGAGGATGTGGCATGGTATGCTGGGAAGCGCATGGCCTACATCTACAAGGCCAGTATCAAGAGGAGCGGGTCTCACTACCGCTGCATTTGGGGCAAGGTCTGTAGGCCCCATGGAAACAGTGGCGTTGTCAGAGCTAAGTTCAAGTCCAACCTGCCTCCTAAATCCATGGTATATTAAAGAACTTAAGTCTGTGACAGCTGCGTGCATATGCATAATATTGTGTTCTGATTGTTTTGATTATTTAAACTGAATGCAGGGAGCCAAGGTGAGGGTATTCATGTATCCCAGCAACATATAAGGTATATTTTCTCCCTCACACATTTGGTTGTTATTGTGTCTGATGATCTTAGATTTCTGTGTTGATTATATGGTCTTATTTGCTGTGGTAATTGGGTATTTTATTTTGGTTTTTCATGTTATTAGTGTCACTTAGTTGCATGGAGATGTATAGTATTAGCTTTGCAATAGTCAATTCATATTTGAGAGTTTGGTAATATGTTTTTAAACATTGAGAATTTCTTAAGATTTGGTTTGGATGTAATTTTTGTAGCGTCATTCTATAAAATTCTTCCATTTCTACTCTTACTGTCTTGATAGTGCTTTTTGCTTGTGATTTTTTAATATTTCAAAAGATTATTCAAACCCTTAATGCTGTGCGATATAATGTAACCATGAAATATCTTTGTGTTTCATTGAGGTTGTTTTTAATCCATAGAGAAACTTCATAGTCTGGACTCAAAAGGGCCTCTGAGAAATTTACTCAAATTGAACGCTACGTATTATAGTTTCAATTAAGCTTATGTAGTTATGTGGTCTTGAATTCATATAGGGCTGAGCACCATGAATCATGTGAAATGATAGTTGCTGGAAGGATTATTTGTTTAGAAGCTTATGAAATTGTTCTGTGCACAACTTAAGTTGTAAGTGTGTATCATTTTGATCATGAGACTGCTATAGAGCGGAGGAACATATTAAAAAATTCCCATTAATTCAGTTTAACTATGCAGTGCACCCTTTGCGTTCCATTCTTTCAGTGCATATCTTATTGCCTCAATTATGATCTTAGATTCATAAATGCTAGCTATTTTTCTGCAACCTATTGATTAGTTGTGACTAGTATTTTGAATAACTAGGTTAATGAACTTGTGGAAGTTGGTATAGAGGCTATCATTTATACTCATTTGAGCATTGACAATATCTCACATTACTGTCCGTTGGTTTCTTTGCTTAAATCACAATTGTTTCATGATAGCCTGTTCTTGACTACACACAATAGTTATTATTATGGTATGTTTTTCTGAGTTGAAATTCTTACCTGCTTTCTAATGATGCTTTTTTGTTGTTCTTGCAGTGTCTCAGGGTGTGTCGAGTTTGAAATCACATTAGTGAGTTGAAGGGTCTCTGCATGTTTTTTTGAGACAGAATCTATATGTCGTGTGTTATGGAGTTTAGTCATTTTTGTTTGTTTAGGATGGTGGATGGTCTGTGGTTAAATTCACTTTGATTTTATTACCAGGGATTTTCCATCCAGTTGTTACCCGTTTTGAATGTTTGGTAATCATCTCATTAAAGATATTGATAAAAGTTTTAGTTTATCCCATAGTTCTAAAGATGTGGCATCTTATTCTATCTCATTCAGAGTCCTGATTGCTTTCCATTGTGTTTTTATTTTCTATTGTAGAGTTTTACGTTTTAATTACTGTTTTTTGTTCATCTCTGCATCGTGACGTATCTGAGTTTTTAGTGGCAAGATGTTTTGAACTTTTCGAACATTAAATTGTGATCCATAGGTTCTTTCACTGATGTTTGATATAGGTTAACTTTTGTTCGAGCTTGCGTGCTCTATTTCAAGTTTCTTGTTTTAGGTGTGGTGTAGTACAGATTATTGCCCTACGTGTTGTGTTGCAAGTAAACTACAATTGAATTGCTACGTTGTGTTGTTTATGGTTTGGTCTTCATTAATGAATGGGTAAGACATAAACAGGTATTTATTTGATCTGCTTTAGTAAACACTTTTTAATTCTGTGATGGCGTATATGCATCTCCTTCTCATTGCGAAAATCCTATGTAGTCTTTATTTTGTACACATCAAAATAATTATCAATCCATTTGCGGTATACAATGCCCATAATTATCTATAAAATCTCTTTCAATACTTGACATCCCTTGCAACATCTCTTGGTTCTTCATGATATATATATATATATATATAATTCTCCGTCAATAAACCATGACTTATAAAGTAATGTCACATCCTGCCCCAATGATTTTGTCGGCGCGGAGTGTTCGCTTAAATTCATTTCGTTTGTCTCTTGACTTAAAGTCTCAACCAATAAATAATGGTTGAGATTCCAGTCTCACTCTATCTTTCTCTCAATATATATAAGGAGTATGAGTCAAATGTTATCAAAATATAAAAATTCAACGGGTTGCTCTGCTCCCATAAATTAATTGTGGTAGGAGTGAAATTTGACGATATGTCATCTACTTATGCTAAAAAAAAAAGACTTGTATTTCTATACATGTGTGTGAGAAAATACTTCTTAAACTATTTAAAAAATTGTGAAATTGTATTTCAATACTCAAGTTAGTACATCGATTTTAAAATTATACAATTTCGTACACACAAATTATGTAAAAAATTATCAATAGTTATACACGCCGTTAGTTGCTGATATGACATTAAAGATTCGACTAGTTATGTCATTATCTTCTTCATCACACTTCAATAAAAAGCTCTTCAATCTCAAAGGAATTCGAAAGTAACACAAGCTCACCTCTTTTATTACAAATAGGTGACATTTTTCCCACTCTACCACCATCTTTCAGCTACAATAGCCGAATAGGGTGGTCTCTTTCAGTCTTATTTTTGTGCCTACAATCCATAATTATTGATGATGAGTTTTGAATTATTACAAAAGTTGTATTTTGATTTATAACTGACGAAAAGTTGTCAGCACATTTTGAGCTACATCAATTCATAGTATCTGAGAATAATAATATAAATTAGATAATAAAATTACTTAGTTGGTTCCACGTAAAACTAGCTTCCATTCATGGACGCACCATTTCATGGCCATCAATATAATAAGTATGGTCCATCAAATAATATTATTATTCAAAATCCATACAATTTATCACCACATGGGCTGTGGGCCTATTTTTTCACATCATCTCCTCTCAACTCTCTCACATTTTATTATTATTATTTTTGTTGTATAATAAAGAATTTGTTGGGACTTCGGACTAGGCAATTTCAGCTATTATTAATGCGCCACGACCGGATTTTCCATTACATATCCACACCTTTTCAACTCATGCTTTACTACTATTCTACGTTGCTTCCCTAAACACACACCACCCTCACTATACTCCAACCCATATTTTTCTATTAAAATTTTATTTTGATTTTTTATAATTTTGCGCGACCGTTCAACCCTTAAACAATTTTTACTTTCATCAGCATTTTCATTTGCAAACAAACTAAGAAGCAAGTTCAAAGAGAAATAGCAAGTATAAAAAAAATGCACAAAAACATATTTATTTCACACAATAAATTTTTGCAAAGTAGATAGGACATTATTGTTGGGATAAATTACCATGTGTTTGACTTAACAAATAAACTGTTCTTTCAACTTAACTTGTGGAATGCAGTTGTAAAATGTAATTACATATTATTTGAACTTTATTAGTAAAAGCATGAAATAACTAATATTGACTGATTTATATTCTAAATGCTATGTACTAAATCTATAAATCTATAGTAAATATATCTCTATTTTATGTTATGATTCTTTTCCAAATACACATTGAATGACATATAATAAAGTCAATAACTTTGTTATCACTAAAAGGTAATATTAGATCCTAATATTTTTCTTTGAACATAAATGATTTTGTTGGATCCATCTTTGAAATGGTAATGAGTAATAACTTGAATTTTGTTTTACTTATAATGGCACCCAAATTGCCTTTTTTAGTTTTTAATTCCCACAACACTCTCCTTGGAACAATTAAAAATATTATGAAACTGCAAAATCCAGATATTTTTATCAATTACTATAACAAAAATCAGAAGAAAATAAATACATATTGTAAAAAAAATAAATAAGTAGTACTATAAAACAATACATTTATTTAATATAAATCATAAGTGAAACGAATTTCAATACGCGTTTACTTCTCTTCCCTTTAAAAACACATTCTCTCTCCATCTCTCTGCTCAGTGGCTTTTCCCGATTTGCTGAGCCACCAGACCTCATCGCATTTCTCGTCGGTCGCCGGCGAAGCTCCACCGCCATCGGATTCAACGCGCCGACTCTTCCACCCACGCGCCAATTTGCTCTCATCTATTTGATTGTGTGTTTCTGTGTCTGACTCTGTGTCTTTCTCTCTTAAATTTCTCAATTTCTCTGCAAAATCGAGGGAATTGCGATGAGATGAGACTGACCCAGATCCATGGAACACTTGGATCTTCTATTCTCTATTTGTAATCTGTGTCCTTTTGCGGATTCGCCAATGCCCAGATCTCTGATCCTCGCACAAACCCTAACAGATCCGTCTTCTACCCCTCACTGTACCCAATAAAATCTTGCTCTTCGCCCCCGAATCTGAGCTCTCGTATTGATACCCACCTGCCCCAATGAAGCCCTCGAGCCGTATGTTCACGATCGGGCTCGTCTCGTCCTGGTACTCGTCCAACATTGGGGTGCTGCTGCTCAACAAGTACTTGCTCAGCAACTATGGCTTCAAGTACCCGATCTTCCTCACCATGTGCCACATGACCGCTTGCTCTCTGCTCAGCTACATCGCCATCGCCTGGATGAAGATGGTCCCCATGCAGACCATTCGATCCCGAGTTCAATTTCTGAAGATCACTGCTCTCAGTCTCGTCTTCTGCGTGTCGGTCGTCTTTGGGAACATCTCGCTTCGCTTCTTGCCTGTGTCCTTCAACCAGGCTATTGGGGCCACAACGCCTTTCTTCACAGCTGTTTTTGCTTATCTCATGACCCTGAAGAGGGAGGCTTGGCTTACCTATGCCACTCTCGTTCCTGTTGTTACAGGAGTCATCATTGCAAGCGGGGTATGAGCTCAATTTTTCTTTTCTTGTTCTTGTTCAATTTGATCAATTTGGCTTACAATTGTGCTTAGGGGTCTGCTTTGATGGGTCTTATCTGGTTCCATTTGATTTTGGTGGGTTGGCATGAAATGTGAAAATGAATAGTTAAATGACAAGTTTTTTGGGATCTTAGATCTTAAATATCTAATTAGTTGGACTGGGTAAACTATAGTCTATAGTACACAATTAAGTAAAGCCTAGTAGAGTATTTGGATTGATTAGTATGAGGTTTTTGTCATTGAAACCAGATCAGCGGAAGTGGTGGATTTGAAGCTCTGTTTGGTTGATGTAATTGGCTATCAATTACTTTTTCCTCCATTTGCTAGCTAGGTACACATAGCAATGAATCAATGAAGCTAAAGTTTAGAAGTCCGAAACCACAAGACTACAAAGTATCAATTTTAGCCTGTGTTTTGAACTCCACTTGCATAAAGTTTTTAGTTGAATTGACTTATGGGTTGTGTAAGACATTTTTTATTTTATTTTCAATACTTGCTCAAACATCTTCTTTGAATTTTATAAATGGATTAAATGCAAAAGTTCCGTATTTGTTTTATAGTCGTGACCTATGAGTATAGACTTGCATTGTTAATTCCTGAGCATCCACTTAGTTCGATTGATGTCTCTCCTTTTCAATTGGCAATTGGATCAACAGTTTAATCTAGTCTTATTTCCAACACAAGATATTGTGATTATAATTTGACGTACACAGTTCGGTTGGTCTTGTTTCATAAGTTTAAGTTCTCGGGTCCTAATGCATTCTTCTGTACAGAGGTCGTGACTCGTTAGACCTACATTATACTTAGGATGTTTTAGTTGACTACCTGTGTATTTTATCTGACTATCTGTTAACTAGGATTTGAGGATTCTATTTCAGAAATCTATGTATCTGAGTTGTCATTCTTTTGCCATGGCCATAGGGCGAACCAAGTTTCCATCTGTTTGGATTCTTAATGTGTATTGGGGCTACAGCTGCAAGGGCACTAAAATCAGTCTTACAAGGGATTTTGCTTTCTTCTGAAGGGTAAGGAATATTTTATATATTTATTTGATTATTTCTGCATCATATTTTATTAAACTAGTCTGTATAAGCTTTGTTTCTATTTTTTTTATTGAGTAATTCCTGTCTAGAAATGATTACTGAAAGGCCAATGATTTTTGTGTTACTAGGGAGAAGTTGAATTCAATGAATCTCCTTCTATACATGGCTCCAATAGCTGTCGTATTCCTACTTCCAGCTACACTTATAATGGAGGAAAATGTTGTTGGCATTACACTAGCTCTTGCAAGAGACGATCATAAGATCATTTGGTATCTATTATTCAATTCGGCGCTAGCATATTTTGTCAACTTGACTAACTTTTTAGTCACAAAACACACAAGTGCTCTGACTCTTCAGGTATGCTCTTCCTTTCCATATACACACCCATTCAGTTTACTTTCTACTTCTGGATTCCTGTCAAATACTCTGCATTGGCATTTGAAATGCAGAACTGGTCATTTCATATCTTATAAGAGTGGGAAAACAGTATGCAGGCATGTAGATGGATATTGCAAATTTGAATTGTGAAATTATACTAACATCGCAGTAGAATTAGGGGCTTTTATTTTTTTGATCGGCCATTAATGGATTTTATTAGATAGCCTTTGAGCTGTGATTGTTGCAATCAAGCTCCCACAGTAAGTTTTCTTTTAGTTTAGTTGTTATAAATGGTAGTTCATCAGAAATAGATTACTTTTGGCCAGTTAGGTATGGATAGTTCAGTGGGATGCCAAATTCTTTTAGGATGATAAGGAGCGATTTAAGTTATCTGAGAATTTGTTATATTTTTATTTCTTTCATGTGAAACACTTGTATGGTTTCTTAGTAATCCTTGAAACTATTAAGTTTGATATAGACACCTTTACAAGCTCAAGTTTCATAATATACTTCCCAATACTTCGTTTGATATCTACATGGGATTCAAGTCGAGCCATGACCTTAAATATTATATTCTGATTTGGAATGTTGGCCTTTCATGAGTTCATATTTCTTGTGGAATAAAGTATATGGTGTGGCTCATATAAGTTTTATTCAACTAATCAATCATGATAGTGCAGTGTCACATACGATCCTAGCCCAAGAACAAAAACGCAGTCATCACATTGACATAGAAAGCCATACATGTCACCCAGCCATATAGTTTAACTGAAAATATATTGCACATTTTCAATACTCGATGATGTCTTCAGTGACTGATCGTATGTATCCCTGTATTATGATGGGATTAGGTCTCGTATGTTTATGTTAGATGTCATTCCATTGTTCTGACTGGTTTGGGCTAGATTATTTCACTAGTTTTGGTGTCATGCGGAATGTAGCAAGATTTCCACTGCTAAGGGATTAATAATAGTGATGCACTTTATGAAACAGTATGTCTTTGTAGCAAGCACCATGTTTAGACATATGGGTTTCTACACCAATTTTCTAGTTCTTTTGCAGATTGTTTGGCCATCTAGTTCTCAAATTTTGATTTGTTTTAGAGATTTAAAATGTCTTCATAAACAACTAAATGATGAATCACTTGACAAAGCCTGGTAGGCAATGGGGCCTCTTGTAATGCCTTTTGTATGATACACCTACTTATTGTTTGAGAGTGGTGGGTCACGACTCATGAATTTGCATCTTATAGCTAGCTCATTTTTTCGACTAACAAACACAATGCCGCATCATCATGTGGTGGGACAGGGAAGTGTGCATTGATTTTTTTTTTGTTTCTTTTTTCCCGAGTGCATGATAACCCACAAACTGTCATCTGTGTTTTATATATATATAAATAATTATCCTTCGGCTTCTCATTGTTTTAGGAAAGATTTTGTTTTTTCTTTTCAGATGCTTCACTTAAGTTCTGATGTGAAGTAATTTTTTGGCTCTTTCAGGTACTAGGAAATGCTAAAGGGGCTGTGGCTGTGGTGGTTTCAATATTAATTTTTAGGAATCCCGTGTCAGTTACTGGAATGCTAGGTTATGCGCTCACCGTCTTTGGAGTAATCCTATACAGTGAAGCCAAGAAACGAAGCAAATGAGAGATCCCCTTCCTGTGGTTTTGGTACTTCACTCGTTCAAGACAGAGGCAGCGTAACTGAAGAAAACATTCAGGCCATGTGCTACCAATTGGTGTCACGGATTTTGCTCTCTCGCTATATATTCTATTTTTGTTACCCGGAAGCCTGAATACTGGTTTCCATCTGTATCATCAACAATAGGCAGATATCCCAAAGTAGAAATTTTCAATAAGTGACTGATTTGTCTCTGTTATTCCCCAGCTTGGAATTATAGAGGAATATCTTTTTATTTTCATTCTTTCAGGAAAAAAAAAAGTTGTAGAATTTGGTCCTTACACATGTTTTATCCTCGGTCTGTTATTAACATTTCGATCATATTTGATTAATTAATCAACATACTCTGAATTTTACCATTTATAAATATCTATTCTTATTAGCTAGGCTTCTACAGTCTATAATGTATTGTGCCAGGAATTATATCCAAAAGATTGTGCCTATCAGTGTTTGTTCCAGAAATTAACAGACTGGTTTGTGTGGAAAAATACCACAAGACCCATTCAAAGCAGGAGTATTCAACAAAGACTTGTCAGGATCTGCAGGCATTAGCAAGGCAACTTCAAAATTTGGCATTTGTCAATTTATTTTGTATTAATAATATATATACAATATTATATGCCCTCATGCCTAACAGTTTAAGTTAATTCAGACAACTAAGACAAGGTACAACTCTTATCTTACTAGTTGCATAATTTGACATGTGACCTAAAACAAGATCTACACTGTTAGCGGACAATCCACTGTGACAACTACTCAACATGACTCAAGACATCTATCTATCCACAACTTCACCATCTTAGACCTTTCAATGGCGGAAAAAGTTCTCCAGAGATTTCTAAACTATCAAAAGTGTTCTGCTGAGGTTCTTAACGTTTACTTTGTTCCGTTCGAATCTAAATTCATGTTTTTTTGTTCTCGCGAAGGACATTTCGTTAAGTTACTAATGAAATT
>JAYMTA010001677.1:0-19057 GCA_036897625.1 Pelargonium cotyledonis
CATAGATTGTGCGTTTTTGTAGCATTTATACCTAAGTTACGTTAATCACTTTATTATGAACATTCCGTGTCACAAACTCATGAACTCGATCACTAGTAGTAGTACTAGTGCATGGACTTCAACCCTAAGACTGCGTTTGATCGATACTTTTCATATAGATATGCATCCACAACATTAACCCGAACAATGACTAAGGATTCTGAGGAGACAATTGTTTCAGCGGTTGCAGTATATTCTCTGGCTCCAAACCTGATGGAGAACAATGTCTCAGCAGCTCAACATTCACATTTCCATCTAATGGTATCTGATCAGCTGCAAATGTTCCATGTACCAACAGCCTATGATGATCAAATGTTTGAGGATTTTCTTCATTCATTCGGTGCACCTAATTCGTAACCAAATCACCAAACATTTAGTTATCATATTACTCGATAGTTCAAAACACACAAGTCTTAGTGAGAGGTCATGCATATATGTGTTCATATCTCTCGTTAAGTTGGGTGGAAAGAGAGGTAATGGTAGGTACACACGTAACATGAATCTATTAATTGGTCAAAATATGTGTATAAATATCAAACTCTAAACGAGGACACAACTAAATTGGTGCAATTGATTTCATCGAACAACAATGAATCATATCTCAACTATTCGAAGTTATTTTGATTAAACTAATGTCAAACGCAATGCTCTTTTCGGGGACTCGTCAATCACACTCTAATTGCAAACAAACAAACAGTGCTAGGCATGCGTTGAGAAGCTGACTACGAAATAGTTACGAAAGCCTCGAGAGTGTGAATACCATAACACAAAATGAAATGATCCAAACCAACTTTCACTCGCAAAAAACGCATAGATGAAGCAAACACACCTCAAATTTGAGTGTTCGGTTGTAAAGAGTAACGAGGCCTGAGAATAGTCTCACTGAATAGTCTGCGATCTCTTCGGTCTCATATTCTGCAAAGGCATATCCTCTGGGTCTATCAGTTACCTTATCTTTAGGAATGCACAACTCTACAATCTGCCCCGCCTGAATCAGAATATCGTACAACACTCTATCACTGACCCTTGTATCGAGATTACCTACGCGGAATGGAGATCGCGACAAACTTAGACCATAATATATGTTTAAGAAGAAGAGATACACCAAAGTGGTTAAATAGAAATCATAATAAATAAAAATAGACAACTCGAATTAGCCTAACACACAAAGAGAAACAAGAGAGTGTAGATAATGAACAACATATTGGATATAAATAGCTATATAGACAAAAACTAAAGAAGAGGTAAATGCTTTAACAGTGAACAAACCTCGAATCAGAATTAATCTGGATGTTATAAAACGGCTTAAAGGTGTAAACCTAATTATTTAATTGAAATTTCAACTTAAAATCCCCTAATTATTTAATTAGAAAAAACACATATATCTGAAATCTGAGCACTTGAAAGTTGAAACACATCACAATTCATAACAATAGGATAAACAAACAAATCCATGATACAAATTTCGAAATTTGATCTCTGAATAAACAAAACAAATGCAATTTTCTTATGATCCAAACACAGGAATAGGAGATTTAAACATAAATTATTAAATCCATGAAAGCACATCATCAGAAAATATGGGGAAAAAAAAAATTTCCAGAAGAACCCAAATTCCTGGAAAATTGTGATGCTCACCTATATAAACCGTGCAACGAGGGTTCTCAGACATTGCTGGATCGTTGTTTTCACAATTTGGAAATGGTTCCAAGAACGTTTATATTTTTTCTACAACAGAGCTGTTTCTATTTCATTTTTTTTCTTTTTACCTTTTCGATTTTTTCATCAAAAATAATATTTGCACAGTGCATTTTTTTTCTCTATATAATTTGTGAAACACGTGTAATGCATTCAATTCAGAGGAAATTATATTCAAATTAAAGCTAATTTAAATTAGAGTGCAAGGAGTTGATTATAATCGGCCATTTATTAATGAGTAATGTTTATTTTGTTTGTAGGGTTTGTGCTCTCTATTTCGCTATGCCGTTTTGAGAGTCGGCTAGCGTTTTTATTCGGCTACGTCTGCTTTCAATTCTCAAAGCAGCAATAGTCTTTTGCATTTGTATTAGTGAATTGCGGTCTTTTTACTTTAGATAACGAGTTTTGTTTTGATAGAAAGTTAAATTAAATGTTGTTAAGGTTTACAGAGCAGCGTACATTCGCGGTAGATTTTTTTATTGGTGTTTGGCAAGACAGCATAAGACAGTTGCAGACAAGAAGAAAATGACTTGGAAAGTGATGGTTTGATCAAAGTCATCGAATTAGCCTTCAAGTTTGTTGTCAAATCAGATGGTAGAGTCGATGGTTGTGAGGAGACGTTGAAAAAACCATCCACGTGGTCGCCTTGAAATTCAAGTGCAATTGTGGTCAGTTGTTCGTGTTCTTCAGTCAAGTGGGAAGGATTTCAGTGCCTTCAACTTGATAGTTCAGGGTTGTTTTTTATTTATAAAAAAAAACTAACTAGTTAAGCTACACAATAAGGGGTATCTCTCCCCTTTAAACCCCACCCCACCCGACACAATGGAATTAAAACTCACAACCTCACACATAGAGATGTGTGTTTTTGACCATTGCGCCATCCCTTAGGGGATTATAGTTCAGGTTAATGAGGAGGATTTCAGTGCATTTGATTTGATTATATATTCAAGATGTTTTAGCGTTGTAGCTCAAATTATTGGTGTTGATTTTTTATTTTCGGGTTGGCTTGTGAAATAGGTAACCCACGAGTTAGTTATATTTCAAATTTTTGTTAGACTTGTCTTAGTGGATTGATTTTCAAATCCCCTGTTTTATATCGTCTTTATTATCGTTTGATTTGGAGTAACAAATTATTACTTTTTACATTAAAAAATAATTAAAGTGCAAGGATCTTAAATCAAAAATTATTTGGGTAAGACTCAACCACCAATGAAGTTATGACGCTTCGTTAAAATGTTTCGATCCATCAGGTCACTCAGCTCCCACAAATTTACTTAGGTGGTTAAATGAATATTTTAATGTAATGATAAACTCTCATTGACTTAACTTATACTAAGCCAAATATAATGGTGTCGTCATTTAGTCTGATATATGTACCCGACATTCACGTAAACACTCGACAATTCGAGTGTTAAGTCAAACCAGCGTATGGGTAAGGGAGCTCACCTAAAGAAACTTGCTTGGAGACCCTCACTAAGACTCTCATTTACAATATGGTAACAATATAGTCATCAAGAATCCTCAAGAGCTCTAAGCCCTTGAGCATGTTTTGTTAAAATTGGTGGCAGTAGAAGAGTTTGTAACTATAATTAATGCTGTTAAGTATCATTATTTTGTTTGGAAGGAAATATTAATTTCATTCTGATCGATGACGAATTACAGACTCTAGAAGGAGCATATATACGTAGAACAAAATAACCTAACTTGATCAACAGTCTGATTTGCAGATCTCGAATGTTTTTTGAAGAACGACGAATTGTCATATAGTTGGTTAAAATCTTGATGCAACAGTTAGACAATAGTATCAGTGTTCGACCTCTTCATAAACATATAACGCACAACATTACCAAACAAAACTCATCGACTAATAACGGGAAAAAAAACTTCCAACAACAGAAACAAACCATACAGTGAATAAATCTACTAAAATACGATTTAACACATTAAACACATTAAACACATGATCAATTCACGCGCAATAAACATACTCTCACAAACTAACATATACTAAAGGCAAAGATGATAACAAGACGACTGACTACAAGAGAGTTGTACTAAATTAACCCGTAGCAATGATGAAATCAAAATAAAAAAATAAATTCAATCAAGTCATATCTACTGAATTTTTGTTTATTCAATACGTAATAATACAGAAAAAAGATCAAACAACCACCACTCAAAAAATATTAAAGGTAGTAAAACGATAGAATGTTGACGAGAATTAGGAAAAAGAAAAATAGCAATTAGAATTTTTATAGAAATACGTACGGCCAATTTGGTTCATGACTTTTTTTAGGACTTTGTAGCAATACATAAGGATATTTTTGCAATCACGCCACGATAAATTAACCAACGCTCTGTCAAATCAAAAAAAAATTTGTGTAGTTCATTATCACATTTTCTTCTGAGCTACGTAATATGAGTATTTCTTATATTTTAACTCAAAACTCTATTCTACTTAAATTAGTGAGAGTTGAACTCACGACTTCTCTTAATCATATGTGTGTTTTGATGGCCGAGTCATCCACTAGAGACATTAGTGGGTTTAATCAACAAAATAAAATAGTTTACAATAACTCAAATAGACAAAATTTGGGTGAGGCCAAACCATTTATATTTTAGAAACGTTTAATTTAGTCTTTGAACTATTTAAAATGTGTTGATTTATTCTCCGAACTATTATTCGAGTCAATTTAGTCTAAAAATTATCCAATCGTGTCGATTAATATTTTCTAAATTCGTGTCAAATCATTACATTCTGTCAAATTCATTGACGAAATTTGTCAAATAAAATATTGCACGGAAACAAGAACTACCAGATTTCGTCCATAGATTTGACGGAATGTCATGATTTTACACGTGTTTAAAAATATCTAGATTAAATTAGCACAATTGGGTAATCTTTTAACTAGATTGATAGTTGAGACACATTTTTTTTCAGAAACTAAATTAATTTTTTTTCTTTTTTAAAAAATCGAAAGAATAAGAGAAATCGTACACAATTGCCGACGTAAAATAGAAGTGTTGTGACGTTGAGATGCGGAGGAGGTGGCCGTTGGGTCCGTTTAGGAAACGACTGACCGAAAGCGTAAAGAGAAATTAAATAATACTAATATTTTAAAAATCAGCGGATTCGGTGGATGCTGATTGGTGCTGTACAGCGCAGAGAAGGAGCGAGCCAGTAAGGGCAGGCCGGAGGGTCTCCTCGCACGACGCCGTTTCGTCGGTCTGCGCCTCCTAGATTTTCTGTCACCGATCTCCAAAATTCTCCCCAATCCCGAGGAGACAACTCATCTACTGCTCATCTCCCTCAGGTGATCGATCCTCTAGTTGTTGTCATCTATCTACACTTTCATATAATTTTGAATTTTTCATCGCCCGTTTGGGTGTTTTTTTTTTTATTGATTTAATTAGTGCATATTATTTGATTTAATTATTTTATTTTTCGACTGACTTGTTATTTAATTGAATTGAATTGAGTTATATAGCTGAAATTTGTTGGATCGTGCTCTGATATAGACCGGTTCTTTTCAATTAGGTATAGGGTCGTTTTTATTCTATTCTCAATTCTGGGTTTTGTTTGAATCGAGTTTTGAGAAGAGGATTCATTGTTGTTGTTTGAATTCAGTTCATATCAGAATGTTTCTTAGGTGTAAAGGGTGATTTTGCTTCATTCCGAAGGCCAAAGGTGATTTTTTTTTTTCCTTTTTTATTTGGGTTATACTCGTAACCTTCAAAACATTGAATTCTTAAAAGCAGATTCTTCATATTTTGATACCCATTTATTGTTTCTTTGTTTTTTGCTTAATCTTCAATGTCAACAGCTGTTTCTATTGTTTTGCTATTTCAGTTTGAATTGTACATGTATGCAGCTTTATGTTTTTGTATTTTTGTGGTTTAAATGTTTAATTCTGCATTTCCTTTTACAGTCTGGTGCATTTGACTTGTATCAAGACTTAATCTGCAAGCAATAGCAATACAGCTATCATCTTTTCCTCTCTTTTTTATTTTTTATTTTTTTTTATTATATATATATTTGTTTGATATCAATCTGGTGTAGGGTATTCATCTTCTGTCTCTGCTTGTTTTACAGTGAGGAGTGGATTGGATTGATGTGCAATGCAGAGATCACGTAGAACTCTTCTGCATCGAAGAGCTTCAGAGGACAAGGCTGTCAGTGGCAGGAATCGCTTGTATAAGGTATCTTTGGTGGTGTTTTTGTGGGCGTTCGTCTTGCTGCTGAGCTTGTGGATTAGTCGTGGCGATGGACATAAAGGTAAACTTCTTTACTCAACATGCTGGTTTTAGCATTTTTAGTAGTTTTGTCCTCTTCACATGAAAAATGGGTAAATATTGAAAATGACAAAAAAGAAAAAACAAGCTAATTATTAGCAAAATATAAAATCAAACCATCATTGAAGCAAAGTTTTCTTTTGAGTTATTGTTGTGGGTAATAAGAAATTTCAGGTATATGTTGCAACCCTGCACTTCTGCTTTTGTGATCACAGTTCAAGAATCAAGTGATAGGATTTGATGTCACACACCTGTTTGCAACTTTGCACCAATTAAGTGTTATGGATTCAAAAGACAGGATTGGGATTTCAACCTATGTATATTCTTGTTTTTTTAGACTGTGCTTGTATAGGTGTAAACATTTTCCAGAATCTGATCATATTTATTTGTCCGTACTTCATGGGATTTAATTGTTAGATTCCGCTTTATCTGCGTGACTTCTTCTCAAATACTCTTGTTTCTTTTCTAAATTAGATGGATCTGCTGTGCTTCCAATCTGTATATCAACTTGGAATGAAGCTAATTTGGGACACAATAACCATGTTGATTATGTTGTTGAGGATACATCAAAACAAACTGATTCTACCTATACTTGTGAGAATTCCTGCAACAATGGTGCTGAAACCAGTGATTTCAATGATGATTTACTTGCCAACAAAGTAAATAATAATCATGTCAAAGCCTCTAAAGACCAACCTGAGAAGAACTCCAGTCCAGGTGTAAAATCTGATAATGGTGCTCAAAAGAATGCCCGGATCCCTCGTGCTGTGCCACTTGGGCTTGATGAGTTTAAAAGTCGAGCATTTACCTCTAAAGGTAAATCTGGAACTGATCAGGTTGGAAGTGTGATGCATAGAGTGGAGCCTGAAGGGACAGAATACAATTATGCTTCGGCTTCAAAAGGAGCAAAGGTTTTGGCATTCAACAAGGAAGCCAAAGGTGCGACTAATGTTTTGGGCAAAGACAAAGACAAGTACCTAAGAAATCCTTGTTCTGCAGAAGAGAAATTTGTTGTTATAGAACTTTCTGAAGAAACCTTGGTTGACATGATTAAGATAGCTAATTTTGAGCACTATTCTTCTAATTTGAAAGATTTTGAACTGCTTGGCAGTTTGGTTTATCCGACAGACTCATGGGTCAAGCTTGGGAATTTTACATCCGCAAATGTGAAGCAAGCTCAGAGATTTGTTCTTCAGGAACCAAAATGGGTGAGATATCTAAAGTTGAATCTCCTTAGTCATTATGGCTCTGAGTTCTACTGCACGTTAAGTGTTTTTGAAGTTTACGGAGTTGATGCTGTTGAACGAATGCTGGAGGATTTGATCTCTGTTCAAGATAATCTCTTTGTGTCCAAGGAAACAACTGATGAACAGAAACCAGTCTCCACCCAAACATTCATCCAGACCGATTCTTCTACTCAGAATGAGGAGATTTATGAAGATGTTATTAATGAAATAGAATCTGTCCCAGAAGAGAGGAGTAGTTCTAAAAGTGAAGTTATAAATGATTCAACGCCTGATCCAGTTGAAGAAATACGTCAACAAGGTGGCAGGATGCCTGGAGACACTGTTCTTAAGATACTTATGCAGAAAGTTCGTTCTGTGGATGTAAGTTTATCTGTTCTGGAGCGGTACTTGGAGGAACTGAATTTCAAATACGGCAACATTTTCAAAGAGTTTGACAAAGATATAGGAGAGAAAGATATACTTCTGGAGAAGATCAGATCGGACATGAAGTATCTGTTAGACAACGAAGGGGTCATTGTATGTGATTTTTTACCTTATTCAGCTATTCCATGGTTGTGTTATTCCAATACCCCCTATCAACTCATTCATAATGTGTTACTGTTCTTGCAGGCTAAAGATGTCCGGGATCTTAATTCTTGGAAATCCCTTGTTTCTGCGCAGCTGGATGATCTAGTCAGGGACAATGCTAATTTCAGGTTTGTTTCACTCATTCTTGATCAATATTTTTTCAATGATGTTATCATCTTTCATAGCAAGTATGCAACTTGGTTTTGAGATTAACAGCCTTAGTTAGGATTACAAAAAGAAAACCCTTAATGTTGTGTTGCAAGAAATATTTGCCATGTAATTTAGTGTCAAGTGCCAACAGCCTTAATAAACTTCTCTTTGAAATACACAGCCCTCTTGACTTAATTATTTGTAATGGTAACTCTTTATTTGACTGGTGAGAACCTCGGGTTTTCTTGCATAAACCGATTTTCTTTGCCGTATAGCATGGATGGGAATGGAGGCACTAAAACCCCTTAGTTTTAGTTTTGCATTCAATAAATTGTAGACGACATGCCAAAACATCTAAAGAATTAGGCTTTTGACACCATATGTATAATATCTATGGTGTATTTGAAGAAAACCTGTTTTTAATTTGTTGAAAATGTGATTGCACTTTACTGGGAACTAATTTTCACCTATGTGCGTAATGACAGCGAACCAAGGGCACTAGCGGCTAGCCTCCATAGGACTTGTTATATTTACTTATTTAGTGGTGTATGACTTGTAAAGTGTATGAGAAAATAAGTTTCTATCTAGTGGTGTATGACTTGTCACATGTAATATTCATCATATTTGGACCACTGATGCCATACATTGACGTTACTCAACAGGACATTATTGTGCATTTACCTTTAAACTAAGTATAGCCGTATAGGTCTAATAACAGTAAAGCAACGACCCTTAGTGGGGGCAGAGCAATATAGCACTTAGGCTAGGATTTCATGGTTACCACTAGGGAGGGGCTGTTTTCCGAACTTGAACCCTTGTGTAACCTCAAGGTCATAAGGAAGCAACCTTAGTCGTTGTGCCAAAACTCGCCCTCTCATATCTTACTTTTAGTGCAAGTGAATTATTAGTTGTGACATTTGGATGCTAACAAGCTTCTTCGGATCTGCAGGTCAAAGGTTGAACAGGTTGAAGAGAATCAGATTTCCATGGAGAATAAGGGTTTGGTGGTGTTTTCTATATGCTTAGTTTTTGGATTCTTAGCTCTTTTGCGGGTTTTTGTAGATATGGTGCTGAGTGTTTTTGTGTCATCGAGTGTACAAAGAAGTGATGAGTCCAGGAAATTTTGTTGGTTGAGCTCTTCCTGGCACTTATTATTGGTCTGTAGTGTTATAATTTTTGTTCTATCATTATAATTTATAGCAATTTAATGCAACTTTCATAGCTTCTCTTTCCAAAGAATGCAACTTTCAGTGCCTTTTTATTGCCTTGTTGTTTGGTCCAAGGACATATTGCTTGCTTCTTCTTCATACCATAATCCCAAACAGCATAAATAACAGGGCACAACTTTAAAGAAATAGGAAAATAATCAACAAAACCAACCTCAAAGACTTAAACAAAGACCCCAAATATCATCATTTCTTGCCAAACACAGTACTTGTTTATAGGAGTACAGTACACATTCACACAAGCATGCAATTGTGTTGCATGCATTGAAGAATTACAAATAAAACAAATTGTCAAAATTAGGTTGAATCAATGTTGCAAATCACATCATCGAACAATGCTCAAACAATCGAATTGGCAACCCAAATCAATTGATCGTTTCAATCATCACCAGCATACAATTTAAACAAATGTTCGTTTCAAAACAAGTATTAACACGTGCTTTTGTTCACTAAAAATTTGTCACTCTGAATAAACTACAATGAATAGGAAGTGTTGAATTTTAACAGCTAAATTAAAATTATTATATATTTCCTAGAGATACCCAAAAATAAGAATCATCATTGACATGTATAGTTGATACGAGGCCTTTGCAACTAGTAACTGCAATATCAACAAAAACACAGCATGTATAGAAAAATCAAAATCATCCATATGACATCACATGTATAGAAAAAAAATGTTAAATTTTGTTTCTTACAATAGTAATCTAATTGTTACAAACTCATCAGGAAATAAAAAATGCAGGTGTGAAACAATAGCCAATACATGAAAATAAATCACAAAAAATGAGTTATATGTGAACAAAGAAAAATAGTTTCAAAAGGTGAATTGAAACAATATTTTGCATAGAGGTATATGGTATGTGGATTTCAAGTCCACCCTACAATCCACAATTTGAAGCCAACAAAATAAAAATAACTAATATCGAGCAACTATCTTCTAAGTACGCACCTCTCTTGTAAATATTCTCTCAACGATGAATTTGAGATGACCAAATACTCCAATCATGAATAGACTGAGTAATAATCTCAGCCGCCAAAAATGTAATCGTAAAAGGGTCTAGAATTTGTATGTTGAACCAGATGGTGGTGTGGGTGGCATCCGATTAGGTGTGCGGCGGCTGCTGGAGTTGGACCTGGAGTTTGAACCAGAGTTTATATCACCATTCTGTGCTGCTTCACTGTAGCGACCATTGGATCCAGATCTCAAAGTACTTCGGCTAGCAGAACCATTGGCGGCAGAATCAAATGCAGATCTCCACTCATCGCCTGATGTTGGGCCATTAGTTCTTGGGCTGCTTTCTGAAAAATAAGGTAATCAAAATACTTAGTATGTTATTAGCATAAAAGAGCAGCATTGCATTTGCAAGGTATCATCCTTGAGAAACACAAAATTAGGATATGTTGTTTCAAAAAAAAAAAAAAAAAATTAGGATATGTTTTATCACAAGACAACATGTGTCAAATCAGAATATCGGAAAGAGATAAATCATCCAACTGAGAAATCACCCGAGTCCAAACTAATTCATTAACCTAAACACACTAGAACCCCGAATAAAACCTTCAAAAATCAGAAAGGAATATCAGTCAAGGAGCTCCTCTAAGATAAATAAAGTTACTTATCGGCAACCACATAGAAGTGTCAGGATTAGAAGATAGAAGAATCGTTTTCAAGTTCTTAACCATTTACCTGTGTCACCACCATCGTCAGACCAGCTTGAAGCAGCAGCAGTCGCTGCTGCTTTATTGTCATGAATGCTCAATTGGCGAGTCAATTTTGAGAGTAGTGAGGACTGTTTCTGATAGCGCTCCCTCCTACGCTTTACATTCTGGTCCTCTAGAAGCAGTTCTTCGATTCTCACTGTACTTTGGGCACTGAACATAAACAAATACAAAAACATTATTATACCCAAGAACAGAAAAAGACCATCGACAAGGCTGCATGGGTAATAACAGATGGCGGAATATTGTCTGGCTTATATTAGACAGCAAATGCAAAAATAACCAAGACTGTTCCAACCTGATGGAGCTATATAATTGATTTAACATGTCCTCCTTGGCTTTCTCAACTTGGCAAAGAACGACTGCCTGCTCAGCAATCAATCGCAAGAATGATTTAAAGCATTTCATAGGAAACGAACAAGGATAAATAATGTATAAGCACAGCCATGCGAGCTTACTTTGGGGACATTAGCAGCCAGACTATTCAAAACTGCTTCAACATAACCACGCACTTCTTGAGACATCCATCGAAGTTCTTCTTCAGGGTCAGCAGCCCTTCGAGCCATTGTATCCTAAAAATAGTTGGCAACATGACATTCAATTTGATGACTATAGTTGTACTTAAGAAACAGAGAATTTATGACACAGTCATTTCTATATATAGCAACTGACATTGACAAGTTGACAACACTAAAAAGTTTCACTATTCAAATATAGAAAATATACAGTAGAACTAAAAGATAAATCAGGAATAAGAATAATTCTTCACACATATCTAGAAAAATTTGTGTTTTATAAGTATAACCAGAGGACATGGACAAGTATCAAAATGCACAAGAAAAGATCAGACAAAGAAAAGCAAGAAAATCAATTTCAGCATAAATCAGTTCTAAAATAAAAAGGGTTATTAATTATTTTAGAATTAAAGAAAATTTGAAATTAAAATTAGGAAAGTCAGGAACTAACCAGAGAACCCTCAGAACGGCTTTGATGCATGGTAGGAGATGCACCCCTCATTTGTCCTCTAGAAGGCTGAATAACTTTTGATATCTTGTTTAACCATTCAACCTTGTCGGCCATACTCTCAGCTTTCAACAGAACAGCACTGTGGGCTACACGGCAAAAAGGAATTGAGTTTAGAATAAACTAGTAATATAGTATGCAAGGCATATTACCAGACAAGTTCTGTTAACCCAACAGCATACCTTTCAAAACAGTCTTGTATGGAACCTTGCTAGTTATCTTGAACACGAGACTTGCTGCTTTACCAGAATCAGGCCCATTAGCCTTTTTATCCTTTGAACTTTTTGGAGGTGGCTCTTCCTCATCTGAAACCTCTTCAATATTACACTCCTGCATAAAAATAGATGAGACGGGGACACGGAAATTGCCAGGTAATATTGTTCTAATTTACGTCTAAAATATCGAACTACTGGCAATTTTGTATATATGCATTGGCAATTATGTATTATCATGTACACCCCAATTGGATGAACATCCGAATTCTATAATGGAGGTCTCGGGTTGAACACCAATTGGGTGAGGATAGGAGAGTTATAAGGGGGAGAGCAACCGCAGTTGAGCAGCAGCTAAATCAATGGCCCAATGGTCCTACACTCCTACTTGTTGACATGAAAAGAAGTATAACAAAAGTATTCAGTGTCTTCATACCTCCAAGGTTATGACCCCACGGAAATTTCTTTCCTCTTGCTTTTTGGTGTAACCTAGCTGTAAATTAAAGCAGTCAACATTGTAATGAGTAGTAATTTCCAAAGCATCAATACATTCACGCATACATAGATTTGGATGAACATTTAGATAAAATGTCATATAGATTCAGGTAATAAAGATATTGTCCGCTTACAAAGCAACAGCAAACTTGAAATATATGATAGTAGCAAATAATATATAAATTATATATGTGAATAGAACTAGCATCAAATCAATAGTCGATGACTATTGGACATCATACATGTTAAGTTCATTGTGAACCCCAATTCAATTCAAATTGATATTTTCAATAAACATCCACACATACATATATATTCATGTTGAAGAAAATCATTAAGGTGAAGAACCCATTCAGAACAGAGATAAAAAGTGCCCATATAAACTAATTTGTAATAGGATAAATGAAAAACTTCACAAACCTTTCCAGTCTTTTCATTCAAAACAAACCATCTCCTGCTCCATCCATTAGTTTTTGCACTTTTCTTTAATATAAATCCTGATAACAATAAGAAGTTTAAGAAACATATACATAAATATTTTGAAACGCTCGCTAAACCAATTACCTCAGGGTAAGAATCTCAATATATTAAAATTTTACTTTCACATACAATTCAGAAATGTTTAGCCAACATCATAAAAGGCGTTTGAAAATTTAAATGTACAGAAAATAAATTATAATATCCTTACGAACAGACAACTGGAATTAAAATAAGATAGGATACAGATTCAATAAAACTTAAAAAAGGATCATAGATTGTAATAAAACGCCCATGTTAGTGCACAAACCTGCTGTTATTTCTCCTTCAGGGCCGGCAGTCTTTAAACCTGAACCCTCTTGAACTTCTTTCTCTACCTGGCCAGGTTTCTCCTTCATCGATTTCAAGCTTCCACTAGCTTGCTGACCACCTGTCTGGGGACTGGCTGCCTAAGACAATAAATTATAGAGCAAATAATTATGAACACAAACACACAAAAATCAGACTCAAAGAACAATTATGAATCTAGAAATGTATTTTTTGTTAACTCATGCAGTCATAGTCCGGATCACATAAGAAAAGAGACACTACCCTATTCAGAATTGTTTGCTCTGCCTCATTTCCTTTTCTAGATGATCGGTTCTTCAGCTCATCCTCTCGGCGCTGTCTCTCCATTCTAAAAAAACACCAAAGACAAAGGTGAACTATGTAAGCTGCAGGTAAAGATCTGAAAAGATGACCTATCAACATAAGCTATTGTAAGGTTTTCAAAAACAAACTAGTAACTTCTCTACTTTCTGAGGGACAATGGAAATGCTATTAGACAATCATTTAAAGTACACTGTCATAGCATATTGCATTACAATTAACAAACAGACAACGAGTACCTAATACCCTTTTATGAACCAAACAGAAAACTAGAGTACCTCCTCTGCACCAAACGAATAAAGTGTTGAGGAGGCACAAATGCTCGCTCCATATCAACCAGTGCAACCACCATTTTCTTTGCTTCATTTTTAAACCCATCTAATGCAGCACTCGCAATTGCCACAACCTTGTAAATGGTTAACTTAGTTATAAAATTTAATAGAAACACATGAATATTTCATTCACATCCTAATAAAAACAAAGAGCATGTACGAGAAAGCATACCTCTCTCTTGAAAGGAGGATACCTCCCAAGACCTGGTGTAGCATTTGCAGCAGCAGAAACAATATCTAGCAGCACACGGTGGACCTGTTTCACCAATTAGTCAGCAACTCCATGAACACAGAACATAAGCAACAATGGATTATTACCATTATTTAAACTTATACAGTACAAAAAAACATACAAGGAAAACAGTACATATACATTGTGAAACTCTCTCCCAAGTGATATCCACACAAAAAATACTTTCATTGTATGTTATCATTACATATATGGTGGCCAAATATGGACCGCATTATAAAGGTAGCATCTTTATAATAATAAAAAAATAAAGGCAGTAATATTATGCCCAGATTACGTTTACAAGACCAAGTCACTGTAACTAAAGATAAGTTGTATGACCCATAAAATCCATATGACATGTTGACATTACTAGAAAAAATATGTACCTATTGAAAAGGGTACTATTCATTAAAAACTATTAACTTACAACTAAAAAAGAAAAAGAAAAAAAGATATATGGCATAACAAAGTGAATCATACTAAATACAAAAGGTCCGAATGAAACGCACCTCATCAACACAAAGTCGTGATGGTTCTTTGGCCATCTCCAGAACAATTTTTATTAACGATCTCAAACCTTTCTCAGGAGATATGAGATATGGTTGGTAACCGTCAGCTTCTAACACAATCTGATGCAAATACAATATAAGGAAATAGTCATGGAATAAAACTTTGAAAGTGATATGGAGATGGAACTGGGGACAGCAGCAGTAGGATATATACCCTCTTAACATTGTTGATATCAAAATGTCTGTCTAGAGGGAGCTGCTTGATCCTGTTTGGAAAATTTCCCTCAAAACTGGCAACAATTTTCCAACCAGAACCCTGTTACAAAAAAAAACAATTATTGTACCATTAGCACTTTTTGCAAGAAACCCCTTCAGAATTAACTACATTAATAGCTATTGATTAACGTATGCTCTCTGTGACTGCCACAAGACAAGTTACAATCCTCCCAGTTTTTGTTATGGTATTGAAGTGCAGACACTTCCTCTTCTTCAGAACTTAATGGGGATTCAGCTTCTTCAATAGCTAACAAAACAGGTTTTCAATGACTAACCCTGTATTAGTATCGTAAGATGCACTAAAACTGACCTGGTGTAGTGGAGAAATCAGAATTGATTAATATATATAAAAGCTAAATGACATTTCTTTTTTTTTTTTTATCAGCAAAAAAATGTACCCTTTATTAAGAATGAGAAGGATAGAGTACATTGGTTAAAGGAAAACAGAGAACATCGAACTTAATCAAGACCATTTCACTATTCCAAATGTGTGGGAAGAGATGGTAATTTATTTCTCTTCTGTTTTCTCCCTTATTATTCTTGCTTCATTCTTCAATTTCTAGGTGTCATAATAACAAGTAACAAGACAACTGGATTTACTAATAAAATAAAGCAATATGAAATATATACTAAGAGAGGATGGTTTTCAGGAAACTTGAATGCAGAAAAGCAAACAGTATCATTTAACTTACCTCACCACTTGTAATGTGCTGAAGAAACTTGTCCTCAAATTCACGGCACAGTTCCAATGCTATAGCTCTTGTGCCCTCAGCACTGTGGACCATTTGCTCACCAAGTCTAAACAGCTCATCTTTAACTATTTGAGATTTCCCCTGCAAACTGCACAGATGAATGAAATGGCGTTAAGAACCCAGCAGAAAAGGCTCCCATTATGGTCAGTAGAGGGAAGAGCAACATGCATCTACTCAAATCAGCTAATAATACAAAACACCGATACAATTTTTCTTTCTTTTTATAAAAGAAAGTATACGAACCAGAAAAGATGATACATGAACGACATAGAGTCCTCAAAATAAAAGAAACAACGAAGACTACACCAACAGACAAATATACACCCTTTAACACAAGAAAGATTGACATTTAATCTTGCTGGAAAATCCAATTGCATTCATATGGGATCCATATCTTCAAATCTGATATGCTTATTCAACTATATTGTTAGTTTAATGGTATCGGTCAGGAATTATCTGAGCAGTACATGGAAATGCAATTACCATTACCAACCTATACAGGTTTGAAAGAGTATGTGTACCTTGTCAAAATAGGCCAAAGGAAGTTTCAGTAATAATTATAATTTGAGAACTTCCTAGGCTCTGTTTCGGTAAACAATTTTTCCTATAACATGAATTCCATTACTTTAAACAGCCAAAAATTAACGACAGAAATTGATTAATTACACAAAAGACATTATACCAATGCACATATAAAAAGTAAGGAAAAAGAAGAAAAAATATGAAATACATGAAAACATTTACCCGGAAAGGAGGTTCGGAAGCCGGACTTTCATACGACTGCGTATTTGTTGTGCCAGAGCATCCACCAAAGCTATTCTACCTAGCTTAGTTTGAGGGGCTCCAGTAACTACTGATTTAAGACTTTCAGTCTCAGCCTTCCATGCAGTTTCCAAAGGGTTCTCAGATCCAGCTTGTGAAGAAGCTATTGATACAGACTGGCCAATTAACGCAACCCATGGAATATCATTCGTTTTTGGTGGACCCTGATTCGATAGAAGAGCCTTAACAGCAGCAAGAGATTTCTGGTCAGAAGCAGCTTGATCAATCTTACTAATTACACCAATGGTTCGGGTACCTGTAATCAGCAAAATAAGTGTTCACTAATCCCAAAGAAAATGAATAAATGGAGGACAAGAGTACTCTTTTTTTATTTGTTCTTTTTTTCCTTTTCTGGGGTGAGGGAAAGAGGATTTATCCATCTTAATAGTAAAATAAACGAATAACCAATGCATGATAAGAAAAAGTACTGAGCAAACAAAGAATGAAATCAATGTTTACCCTCTCCATCATATTCCTTGGCCATTCTCAGGGCTCGAGAAGAAGAAATTTCAGGAGCTTGGACCGCAGGAATAACAACCAGCAAAATGGCATCATTATGCTGAGCATAGTCACTAACCTATGCAAGGGAAATCACAAAATTATTAACAAATATGTTCTGATATCCGACTCGGCCATAACTTTTGACTAAGAAACTACTCAACAACATCAGTCACAAACTGCCAAAATAAAGTTAGGGTCTAGAACAGTTAGTCATCACTTACAATTGAATCATCCATAATCCGTTGATCCAGTCCAGGTAAGTCAATCAATTTGAGAGAAGGTGCTGAAAAGTTTAATGTTAGCTACAAATGTAACACATGGTACCAAAAAAACAGATTATTAAGATATATGCACCATACAATAGCATGACATCAAATGAATTAGCCAACCAAATATTTTCCACCCAGCAGTTTTTTTCAGTATGTGTGTAGTAATAAACCTTCAACAGTCTTCTAACAATAGATCATGCGATCATCATAGAGCTAGAAGCAAACGACAGAATGCTAGTCTTCAAATATCAACTTTTGTCTAAGTGTGGCCTCAGTTCAAAGTGAATTAAGTTTACACAAATGTTACGTAGCATATAAACCCATATCAATAACCCACATGTGACGTAACAAATAATACTTGAACAAAATAATAGTTATCTTATCACACCTGCTATTTCAAAAAATAATCGAACAACCTTCATGCTTTATATTGTTACTTTTACCGGACACGATTCTTCTAAAACTAAAATTAAATTTATAGTAGGAAAAAAGCCATTTTAACTCCGGTAAAAGTAACAATACAAAGCATGAAGGTTGTTCGATTATTGAAGTGCATATACATTTCATATTTCCGGAAAGAAAAACGAAAAAAGAAGGCAAACTGCTCAGTTTATAAACTTTAAAGTCTTAAGAAAATCATGTAAAAGTCACATATTGATATGACAATGAGTCAATGACTACTATTAACAATTGACCAACCTGTACTTGTGCGAAGCTTCAAGTAAATTTCGTCCCGACCTTTACCAGAACCGCCCTTACTCAGTCTATCCTGTAAAGAATGCCGCAAAGCACCTGCAGATCAACAAAATGATTGAAGAACGGACATTTAACTATATGGAAGTGGCTGGTATAAGCATACTTGAATGCTGCCTGTATGCCAGACAACTTAAAGTCCCCCAGTGCTTAACAGCATCACTGACCCCTAGTAAATTTAATTTTCCTTAAAAACAGCCCTCCAATTAAATGTGATTCAATGTAATAGTAGCAGCCTAGCAGGTAAATCTGCCATCAAAGAGCTCTCAACTCAGCAAAATTTATGGGGCAACTCATAAACCCAAGGACAGATCAGTGATATTGTTACAATCCTTGGAGGACTATTTTGACCATTTATAACAAGCAGTAAATACAGAACAGCGGTATAAGGGCCTATCAGCAATAGTTACTAACTTGCAGAAACTGGTTGAGACTTATTGTCAATTTGCATGATAATCGATTTGCTGCTCAGAGAACTATCCCTCTGTAAATCAATGCTTATAGGAGCTCGAGTAGCACCATTTTCACCAGTTGGCTGAACAGAGGAGAAAAGAAATTTTAAGAATGAGGATAAGTGGATAACCACTGTTATAAGGTCCCATCAGAAATATATAGTACACCAAGAATCCAAACCCTCAAGGAATCCAGCTTACCAAAATTGGATGTCCAATTAAACTGTTCAAAACTGCAGATTTACCAGCGCCCTAACCATTTTAAGAGAAACAAAAAAAAAAGTTAAATAAATAAATGAAGAACACTGGACAACAAAGCTTAGTATGGAATGCAAGCTGACTATCAAAACAACACACAATGC
>JAYMTA010001678.1:0-19056 GCA_036897625.1 Pelargonium cotyledonis
TAGTGAGCTAGTACCATGTGTGGCATAGTCATAAGTGTTTGGAAGCGTAGAGGTTGCGTGCCCTTGAGGCTAGCATGCATGCTAGCCCTTTCATGGACTAAGGCTTGCAATGTATGGCTATGGAACTTTATGAGTTACGTGCTTGAAAAAGCTTGTTGGTGTGTCTAGGAAGTGACTTGGTGATGTTTAGGCCTTGGATTAGCCTTCTAATAGTGCTAGGGACCGTTACACATCATCCGGGGTCGAAGGGAGCTGTTCAAAAAGAATTTGGAGGCCAACGCGCGGAGTAGTGCTGGCCCAGGTGGCGCCGCAGCGTGGAGATTGGCGCCGTGGCGCCCCGCGCAAACAGCTTCACTCTTGCTTTACTAGGAGGACAACTCTACTCCTGTTTTTGCATGAGGGAAAACTCTACTCCTATTTTGCTGCCAGGGGGATAGCTCTACTCCTGTTTTGCTGCCAGGGGGACAACTGTACTCCTGTTTCATTGCAGAAGCTATTTTTTAGCCCAAAATTGACCTCGAACCTCTAGAAAATATTATTTGGAGTATGTTAGAGGCATTTTGGGAGTGATACGGCCTTCTAGAGATGTTTTCCACACTTAGTGGAATTTCTTGGATTTTACCTGCGTGCTTGGCCTGGAGGGCAAGTAGGAGGGCTAGGCCTGGAGGGCTGGAGCTGGAGAGCTAAGCTTGGACGGTTGGAGCTGGAGAGCTAAGCCTGGAGGGCTGGGGCTGGAGAGCTAGGCCAGGCAGGAAAGAGCATGGAGAGCTAAACTAGGCAGGCAGAAGCTTGGAGAGCTAGGCTAGGCAAGCAGTATCTTGGAGAACTAAGGCTAGGCAAGTATTTTTGACTTGGCTCAGACCCGGGTCAGGCGACCTGGCCATTTCGAACCTGCCACGTGGCATCTTGTGAGTCGCTGAAGGACTTATGATATTTTGGGAGCTGGCTCTGATTCCTGGAAAAAGATGGTCTTGGACCAGTCTATCTTACTAGGCTCAACATTGGAACTACAGGGATGAACTCAGTGCGGTTCAAGGATCAAATTTTTGCTCGCACCTGGGAGATGGAGATTTTTTGCTCTTGGATCATATTATTTACGTTTCCGCCATAGGGTGTGTTGTTGACCCTGTTCACTGTACGGTCTCCACCCTTGCCTCTTTTCTGGCCTGCGTGACCATTAGCCTTGAACCGCTTGAGCCATATGTACATTCTTTTTACATGGTTGACACTAGTTATCCGCTTTGTGCCTTAGCCTTTTTCTTCATGAACCATTATTACAAGCCTATGTGCCCGTTTATTCTTTGGTCAATGTATATGTTGAACCCACTATGCTTATTGTGAACTTGGCATTTATCTTGAGAAAGTGAATGACAAATCTTGAGTAGGGATAGTATAGGAAAAATGGGATAGTTTGGGAATGGTTTGCATGAAATGTGCTTTGGCTTTCTTTTCCGATAGTATGGACAAAGTTTGGGGGGACCCTTGTGATCTTAAAAGTAAAAAAGAGAATGTGGACAAAAGAAAAATGAAAAATATGCATGAAAAGGTGTAAAAGTCTAAGAAAAGGGAAAAATGAAATGAAAGAAAGATCACAAGCCTCCCCCACATTTGATGATTTGGAATAGAGGGTAAAGTGTGAAATGTAAAAGTGAAAAAGTGGAACATATTCGGGTTGTGTGTTGGTGAGCAAGATGGATGTCGAGTTCACTTTAGGTGTAGGTTTAAGCTTCATTAAAAAATTTTACCACACCTTCACCTAAACTTAACATTACAACCTGAGGAAAGAGCTATTGATCGTGATAGCTAAAGACCTCTAGATTAGTGGAGAAGAGAAGTTCACTCAACTTATGGAATGAAAGCATGTATTGAAATCGAACCTAACATAGCTACACTTAAGTCCTGAATAACAAGGATGACACACACACACGATAACTTGTTGTGACACTTGAATTCTTTGAGATACTATTCTGTGTAAAAGCCCATGGTATGATTGTTAACATGTCATTAGGAGGGAATTTCTATCTTGAGCATCACTATGAATAGGTGGGTTTGATGAGTTTGATGGAAGGCAAGACTAGATTAGGAGTGTATGTAGCATAGTAATCATATAGCATATAGAGTAGTGTAGTTTAGGCATAATTTAGGTTCTTCTTTTCTTTTTCTTTTCTTTTTCGCACGAGGACGTGCTTGTGTTTAAGTTTGGGGGGTTTGATAACTCGTATTTTATACTAGTTATCCGACCCTAAATCATGACTAAACTAACACGTTTCTTGTGCATTTTGCCTCATCTAGAGGTTATTATTCATTAATTACATCATTTCTATGCTCATCTCATCATAAGATAAACCTATGTGCAACTTTAGCATTTCGGCACGTTTTCATATGTTTTTCGCGCATATTAGCTTATCTTTGGGCTATATTACACTTGTGGTATGTTAGTATCCATTTCAGGTGATGCAAGCGGATATTGGCTAAAGAAGGGAGCTAGAAAAGAGAAAAACAACCCGGGAAAAAACACTGCAAGCCGGCGCCGCGGCACCGGGAGCCTGAGGAAGGCGCTGAGAGAGAAGCGGGACAATTTTAAATCACAGACGCCCAGCGCCGAGCCCGACATCGCAATGCCCCGTACCTGCACTACTATATAAGTCAACTTTTGCCAATTCGAAAATTAGGTTTTGTTTTGTGTCACCACTCATATTCAACCGTTTTTAAGTGAGAGAGAGAGGAGAATAAGTCCAGAGCTTAGAGAGGGTGTTAGCGGAGGATTTTTGGAGTTTAGGTTGGTGATCGTCATAACCAATCTCCTTAGTTTAACCTAATGAACCCTTGTGAGGGATTTGTAAGCTTGTAACTCTATTTTTACTCACTGTTTTGTTGATTAATTTCTGGATATTCAATTCATAATCAGATAATAGTTTATGTTATTGGATTATAATCTTTGCTTGAACTTATATAATAAAATGATTTTGTATTTGGTTCATATTTGCTTGTCTATGAGCATGTGTGGCTAGTAGTCTCTTACGATTTAGGGGTGTGAATGCTTGATTTTAATGTGTAATTAGTGTTATAGATACTTGTGTGTGTATGTATGGGTTAATTCGGTGAGCCATTCAAAAGGCTAGTTGAGCGAATCGACGGGTTTGACTCAACTTGATTGTATTATGAAATTTCTTACACAAAATGGGGAAATTCAAACGGGTCACATTGAATGGATTGGGTGATTGGACACCATAAATTGAGAATCATCTCTCATCCCCTTGGTTAAACGTCATGCTAGTGATTGAAACTCAATCATTAAGTTCCGAAAAAGTCTTAATCGGGATACTCGGATACTAAACAAGGCCGGGTAACCTCGATATTATCACACACTAGAATCTTAATATTAAATGCATGATTAAAGTTGATTGACTCACACCCCCCAAATCACGTTGTCTCTCTCCAATTAAAAGTTGAATTTGAAATTAGAATTGATTGATTGATTGATTCTTATTTTATTTTGATTTATTTCTTTAATTGTTTCGTTGACTTTTACTAGTCAACTCAAAACACTTTCAAGACCCAACATTGTTTACTTGATTTCTTAGAATTATAAACTCTTTCACCAGCTAGTTTAAATATTCACCGACCAAGTTCCTGAGAATCGATATCCGGACTTCACAGTCCATTATTACAAGTTCGAATTTGGTATACTTGTCGTACGCACATGAGACGACGGCGAGGCTCCCTTCACCTCCAGATCTAACCTTCATCGGAAGCCATGGTCGACGACGCAGATCTACTCAGATATGATTTTTTGTTTTTTTTTTCTTTAGATTTTGTTGGCTTGATTTGGGTTTAGTTAGGACTAGTGTTGGTTTGATTTTGTATTCATTTGGATTTGATTAAGGGATTTAGGTTCAAATTCATAGTTTCCGGCAGCAAAATGCAGATTCCGGTGATCGAAAAATTCATATGGTCGCCGGAATCTTCAATCAATGGAAGAAGAAAGAGGAAATGGTAGTTTGGTCATTAAAAAAATTACACAGTATGTGCACAACACATGATGTATTCCATTACATTTTCTATCCAAATTAACGAAATTGTAAGTTTTGATGAGTTATGTGCAATTCCTTGCACTTATGGTGGATTCTCTACAAAACGTCCATACCCCATAGGGGTTACATGTAATTTGCCCTACTTTAAAATCAATGAGAGTGGGTGACAGCCTGTGAGTCACCTTTCCATATTCTACCTATTATTTAATTACTATTTATAAGAAGACACGTAATTGGTCATTCCATTTTCAAGCTTTAATTTCTTCCACACATTTTCTCCTATTACTTTTACTTTTTTTATCTTTCCTTTAAATATTGTCCTCGTCTTCTTCTTCGTTAAGTGACTTCAAGAACAAACCTTCATGGCTAGGGTTGGGTGATAGTTGATAAAGGCAAGAGTATATTACATAAAATTAGATTAAAGCCCAAGATGTCGGTCGGTTCGGTTATGGTCAGTTCACATATTCTAGAACCGCGAGCCGAACTGTTTCGGTGTGGGTCAGTTCATATATGTTAAAACGGCGAGCCGAACTGTTTTGGTCGGGTATGGAGGTTTATAAACCGTTTTTTTAATTTTTCTTTGGTTGCGGTTTGGTTATAGTCGGTTGCGGTCGGCTCAATCTAGTTTAGTGGTTATTCTAAACAGCCCTAGTGGGGAAGACATAAAGGCGCTATTAAAAAATTTCTCTTTTGTTTTTTGCTACTGGGCTACCAGACGAGCTGTGTTTGGAGCCCATAGTCTAGCACAAATAGGAAGAAATTGATTTTGTAAAACCTGATCCCTTTTGGCTAATTAATATATATTAGAGCTAATTGCAGTAAGGCCATATGGGTAATTAACTAATTGCAGAGAACCCACCACTGAAACGAGGTTTTGCACAAAACCCACCAATTTTTTGCTACAGTAACTTTCTATCCATTTCCATCTGACCGTTAGTGTACGTACAAAAAGACTATTTTGCCCCTAAGTTCATTGTTTCAAAAAAAAAAGAAAATTTGCAAACAGGCCCAATGAACAGTAGTTCATCTTCTTCAATGAGGGCAGCAGCGGCTTCGTCGGTGATGGCAGCGGCGGTGGCTCACGACTCCATTGACGGCCACCAGATCTCTCGGCCCCTCCATCGCCGACGTGGCTGGATCGGGAGATCATCTGCGCCGCCTCCGAGAGAGGCTGACGAGCGCCGATCTCCGCCGTGGACCAGAGCGCTGACGAGCGCCTATCTCCGCCGTGCAGGGGCGTCGATCTTTGGCCGTGGACGAGAGCGGAGACGAGCGCCGATCTCCACCGCCGAGAGCTGGAGATCCGATCTGGGCTCGCTCCACCAGTGCAGCTCGAGCCAATCTCCACCGGCGAAGCCCACGACCACCGACGATGGACGAAGAACGGACCACAACCCAGTTGCTCTGATTTGGTTTTTTTTTTTTTTTTCATTTTTTCAGATTTCGTTCAGTTTTTACAAATTTGTGTTATTTTTGTTTGATTTATGCTTAACTAAGACGAGTATTGGTTTGATTTTGTATTAATTTCAATTTGATTAAGAGATTTTGGTTCAAGTTCATTAAGTCCGGCAACAAAATGCAAATTCCGGCGATCAAAAAATTCATATGATCGCCAGAATCTTCAAGGACATCAAGAACCACCATCTGTTAAAAATTCCATCTATTTTAACAATAAAAATTACTGTAACAAAAATCTGTTGAGTTGTGCAAAACCTCATTTCACAATTAGTCAATTACCCATAGGCCTTACTGCAATTAGTTCTATATATTATGCAGTTCATAAAAATTAAAAATAAAAAAAATCTAATGCATGTACCTTACTTACAAAGTACATGAGAGTCGTATATATAATTACCCTAACAAAAATGATGACAATTCTAGGGCAGAGACCACAAATAAGGGAATGGTCGAATGGAGGCTTTTCATCAATGGTGGCACATACGAATCTTTCACAAGAAAGCTTCCTCTAAGAGAGAGGGGGTCCACCAAAATATGATTTCTCTTCATCCAAAACACCCTGTGAATACACACAAAAACAACTTAGTTGCCTAAACCATATTGAAACTACAAGTGTTTGTTGCAAGAAATAACCTTAATAATTGCGATGGCTGCATCTTTATGCAGAACCTCATTGTACTCCTGACAACTAACACTCTGCATTGAACAAGACAAAAATTGGCTTCTTACTCTTATATGGACCAACACAACAATGAAAGCAAAACAGTGAGTGAGTCACACAGACAGACTTGGATACAGTTAGGGCAACCAGTTTCTCCTTTACATAGGCATGAAATGAGAAGATCCAGAGATGCTGTTAACATATCTGTGAAATGAGGTTGGACCTACACAATACATATTCCCATTTTAGCAGCAAGCCCAAGCATAATTCAAAGCAAAAGATACAAAACATCATGGATTATGTTAAATTACAATATTTGGAGTACATATAATAATGGCTTGGGCTTCCATGCTATGGGTATGAACCCAGGAATGCAAGTGGATAGGTGGACCTAAGTCGGGAGGTAAGGCGAACAGGTCGTTAGGCCCAAATAAAATCACTTAACACTCCCCCTCACATGCATGCCGAATAAGAGATGGGTCTAAGAACGAACCATTAGGCCAGATCTCGACTTAAGGCAAACGGGCCATTATGTCCAGATAAAATCACTTAACACCCTCTCACATGCAGGCCGGATTAAGAGAGCTGGGTTGAGAGGCAAGGAAAATAGACCATTAGGCCCAAACAAAATCGGCTTCGATACCATGTTAAATTTGATAATGGGTTGTATATAATGGTTTAGGCTTCCACTACTAAGAGATCAAACATATTAGTAAAGTTTCACTTGCACCATTATATGTAGCATTTTTCACTTGCATTTTTCCAATGTGGTATCACTTAACAGATTAAAATTTACTAGTTATGTTTATCCGCTTAATATGTTTGTCTTTCACCTGTTTAGAGACACCAGTCCCTCCAGGATGCTGATCGTATAACAGAATCCTTTCTGCAAAATAGCGCGAGTCATGAGAGTTTGCACACTCTGAAGCCAAATCAGATGAGTTGCATATCACATATCTACATGTGAAGAAACATTGTGAAGCAGTCAAACTCAAACCAATTTGATGGAACTATGGAAATAGAATGATGATATGCTCCAGAAAAGTGACTTAACCTATACAAATATAAAGATCGAAGAGACTTACAAAGGGACCACATTTAAAACAGCATGGGAAGCAGCATGCAAGCCTGCACGAAATATTTGAACATCCATGGATGCTTTTATTGATTGTGGAACTCGAATCCAGACAGCCTGTTTACAGGTAAGTTACAAGTCATCTTGGCATGATCATAAGCCATAATGAACATGGAATAATAAAAGTAACCAACCCCATTTATATCATTGAAGTTCACTCAAGTGCACCTGTGATTCATATGAATATTTAGGAAGAGAATTATCATCAACTACGTCAATAATTTCATTGCTTCTTCTCCGTACTCGACAAAATCCAATCCAAGTAGTTGTTACTTTGCAACTATGTGCTTGGGCTGTTGTCCTTGGAAACTGCATTTTGGAATCACTTGTAGGATAGGTCTGCAAACAAAGGGAATGAGAATTCATATTTATTTATGTATTAAGAGTAATACACTAAACTGCAACATTGAATGGGCATAACTAGTAACTGCCAAACACAAATTGAATAAAGTTGGTCACAGTGTATGGCCTCCATGGAATTGTCCTACAAGTATTCCATGTGAAATGATTCCACACTGAGTTGAAGCTTTCATGTAAAGCAGATACCAAACTCTTTAACTAAGGCTCAAGGAATGCCAATCTAGTAGTCATCCATGAATGACCAATGCCCTGAAGATTAGCCAACAAGATAGCGAACTTTGAAGTACTTTTCTAGGAATGATGAATTAAGTGACACAGTAGAATAGAGCATATTAAATAGAAAAGCATGATGAGAAAGAAAAAAGGAAGAAAAAACTCAAATAACTAGATAGTCTGCGATCAACAATCATTCATGAAAACAAACTAAAATAAATCCTTAGGATTACTATAAACCAAAGTACCTAAATCTAGACGAAATTATACAAAATAGAATCCGATAATCCGATAAATCACTCCATTAACTCATGTACTTCAGGAAATAGCAAGAGATGTAGTAGATTATGACGTAACAATAACCATAAATCAACTAATGATGGCTAGAATTCAACAACAAAACATATACTAATTGAAGTTTGCTAAATATCATTAGTCCAAGACATTAAATAAAATACAGAACAAAGAAACTTGATTACTGTAAGGTTAAAAGCAATAAGCATAAGAGGATAAGTCGAGAGTCTAACATACAACATCCCCACCAATGACATGGATATCGGTGTAATCACGACTCTTCGTGTAGTAATTCAGTACAGCTTCTTTGCACAAAGCAACCTTATTTGAAACATCCAAATCTGTCACAAGATAAGTCTTCCCTTGGTTCATATACACAGCTCCTAAGTATACCTAAATCAAATAAATGTTCAAGAACAATTTATAGCAGATCAAGAGATATGGGAACAAAATTCGTAGCACTGTAGACATCTCTAACAAAAAGGACCAGAAGGGGCAATGCTCTATAGTCAAACAAACCAGTGGAAACATATTATAACAACTGAACATGAGAAAATTCAACTCCAATACCTGAAAGAAAGCCCGGCTCTCCTCAATCTCTTCTAGAACTTCATTTCTCTGCTCATCTATTACTTTGTATTTCTCAGATTCTATTGATCGGATACTTACAGTATGAGAAGGCATTTTCTAAATAATAAGAAACCAATAAATAAAGAATAAATAAAGAATTTGGTTAGCCACTACTACAAAATAAGATACGAATAACAGAGAGTAAAAAATAACATATGCAAGAGATCAATATTATACCTCATGTCCAATGTACCTCCATATTCTAGCAGAAAAATCCTGTGATGGGTCAAAACTCAGGTATCCTCTTTTTTTAAGAATCACCAAGCCATTGTTTAAGGCAGAACTAAAATATCTCTCATCATGAAGCAAACTCAAAGGATGTTCAAAAGCAGCACAGACCAGATGCTGTTCAAGCACCTAGAAAGAATAAGGTAACGAAGTAACATAAGTATATATCTTCCTGAGTTTCAAATACACAACAGATGTTGATGGAAAACTTGAAACCTGCTGGTTTTGAGCATCAATATGAAAACACTCAATAGGACTCCTGAAGAGTTTCTCCGGGAATTTCATGAAATACTGATCAAGGGGTCCTTCAAATGCAACATATACGGCAAGAGATGGCTTGTCCCTTCTCCCAGCCCTGCCAGCTTGTTGCCATAGACTAAAAACAAAAGAAAAGGTATCCCAATTAAAATATTTTAACAAAGTACTACCTAATAAAATGAACCAATAATCTTTGGGTACCTAGCAACACTACCAGGAAAGCCTAAGTGTAGAGTTACATCAATGTGCCCAACATCAATACCCAACTCAAGAGCGTTTGTCGCAGCAACACCACAAATCTTTCCACCAAAGAAACTACTCTCTATTCTCCTTCGATCCTGTTTAGCCAGCCAGCAGAAAATCTTCATATATGGTGTTGATAGTTCTTTTGGAAGCTTTACCAATAAGTTTCCATAAACTTATTGTTTTAGGAAAAGTTTTCATGTAATACTTTAAAAAATCTTGAAATCTAGAAGCGAAAAATTAATCAGTAGAAATTGATTTGCTTCATGAAAAGCCGAACGTAGATGAAAGAAGAGCATATAGAGAAATACTTTTCAAGGAACGGGAGTTCAAGTAAAAATAAATAACAGGGTATTTAATCCTTTTTTTTACAAATAATGGACTAAATAATGTAGCGCAGACACAGCCAGTGTTAAACGTGGCGGAATAAAAAACAATTACTGAAACAAATATCAAACAATAGATTTATACAAGGAGACAAACAGAAAAGAGCTGAACACTTTGCAACTACTTGGTTGAATTGTGGAGATCAGCCTTCTCTTTGACAGGCCCTTAACAGCATTAAGCAAAAGATAATGCAGAAAATATCATCTTATTAAATATCATCCAACCAAAAATAACACTAACCTCGGCAAGGTAACCCGCACGATAAGCACATATTAAATTGACCAAATCAGGAGCGGTCTCCTGTAGAATCTCTTGACTGTCACATTAACAATTGTTAGAATACCACCTCCCTTATTTTTGTTTTTTCTTATGAAGTATTTCTATGATTAAGATTTTGGTTATCATTTGAATGATACAATAAAATTGCAGTGTGTGGATACATTTCAAGAAGGATATAAGCTCTTCCCAGATACTTGACATACGTGTAAGATAAAACCAGTTCACAAAGTTTCCGTGATTTGCAGAAAGCAATGCAACGAAGTCCGTGCTGAACTACTTCAGCAAAGAGGCATGAAATTTCCATAATTGGGCTGCAAAATAAATAGAGTATCAGCCCCGGATGCTTTACACCAAAACAGGAAAAATTGATCTGAAAAGAAAAGGAAAATCATTCCCAGGTTTTCAATAGTTTTGCAGTAGCAGTGCCAGATTTTCACTTGAGTGGACCAACAAAAAACAATATTGATCAAAATTTACAATGTTCATGTTTTTACCGTACAAAACTCATCTGACTATTGACTGGTTTCTTTTTTCCCTTTTTGTTTTTGATAAGTAATTGCCACCAGATGTATGAAGATTGGAACTAACGACCTGACAGTTATTCAACATTTCGACCAAGCCTCTCTCATGTCTCCCACACTCTTGGTAGTTTTTTAACTGGTTCATAATACTGCTACCCATTAACAAATTATTGATGGTTTTGAGTATAGTCACTTTCTCAGTGAGAGGCTTAGGGCCTATTTAGCTGTGGAGTTTTTCTCCAGATTTCTAGAAAACTTTTTCCAGAAAATTCGAAAACTTGTTTAGTTGCACAGTTTTCCATTTGAAATACTGAAACACAAAATATTCCAGTTTTCGAAATAGATAACTCATTTTTACTTCTTTAAGTTTCACGGAGTATCGATTAAGTATAAATGTTTCTATTTTTCTAATTTAATTAAACTTTTTTACATTGTTTTAATTTAAACTTGAAATAAAAATAAAATAGAAAATGTTTCAACCAAACAGGTTTAAATTCTCCAAGTTTTTTCATATAAAACATAACACTAGAAAATGAAAATGAAAATTGTTTTCTACCGCTAAACAAACCATTAGTTTCCTTAAAATTCATTCAGATAACTGTTGAATCATTCACAAATATATATTACAGCATGGAAAACTCAGTGGTTTATATGGCATTCATAAAAAATTACTTTAGAAAATTACTCAAGACCAGCTCTTTGCAGAAGGATTAATTCTAAAAACCATCATCATGCAGGACACAGATAAGTTATCTATACAGATTACGCTCCACGACAATCTTTTTATATAATACTAATTCTCAAAAATGTATGACATCATGCAATAGAAGAACAAAACAGTTGCACCACTTAAATCCCTATACATACATGGAATTGTTACCTTGAGCTTCTGATAACAGCTTTACCATCTCTGCATGTACTAGCGTACATAGTAGTCTGACATGCAGCAGGGTTCCAAAGAATAAAAAGTTTTTGAGCAGCAGGACTTCCATCATTCTTAATAAGTTCGAGGGTTGGTAGATTAGCAAGTTCCTGAAAAATAAGAAAAGCTAATTTCTAAAGCACGCATATCACCATGAAAATAAAGCAAAAAGCAGCAACTCTAACAACTACAGCAACAACAACCAAGCCATTTCCCAAAGAAAGTTGGAATTGGCTATATATCCCTCTAGTAAAATTCCGTGGGATATTCTACTCATATTCTCTTTCTCCAATCCATCCTATTTAATGATAATGTGAAAGAATCCAAATATGTAACTTTAATATATGTTACCATACAATGCCTGTGAGGATTGGCAGAAGTTGCAGAACAGAAAACAAAAGCCGGATCACTACCATACACTACACATGAAAGAAAACAGTTTATTACTCTACATCAAAGGACACCAAGAAGCTGGAAAATCTCAAAATTTTATATTGAAAATACATATTAAAATGCACCATGAGAGCAGAGCCGGCGAAGTCGTCTCAATACAAGAGCAGTGTGGCACCCAAATGCTCCCTTGTATGCATGAGATTCATCAATAACCACAAACCTAATCAATAAGAATGTAGGCAAACCTTTGTGATAAGAACCAAAATTTCAGATGAAAAAATAAATGACAAATATAATTTTAATTTATATTATATGAAAAAACACAAAGTGCTTTAAAAAACCTACACTAATAAAGAGGAGAAAAGCCGATTCACTAATGCAACAATAACAACTATTACCTAAGATTTGATAACATTCGACTAAATTGTCCATGAAATGGTAAGATTGACATGTGTAGCATATCTGGATTTGTGATCAACTGCAAGAGAGCAGAACGAACTTCAGTAAAATATTTGATGGCCAAGCTGATAAAAGATACTCTCTTGTTTAACAACTATAACCTACAGATTTACCAGTCGAGCATTATCCCGCAGCCACTTCCTTTCTTCCTGAGAAGTGTCACCATCATAGACACCAATGTTAAAGTTAACATCAAATCCCTTCATAAAAGATATCAAAGCTCTGAGTTGATCTTGAGCCAAGGCCTGTGCATGATGGACAATTGGGATTATTCTTAAAAACAAGAACCCAATCATCTGAAGTACAAAAAAGTTAAGGATATTACAAGGAACCTTAGTTGGAAACAAGTATAGAGCACATGACAACAAATTATGGGACAACACTTCCAAAATTGGTACATTGTAGCAAAATGATTTCCCACTGGATGTCATTGTTGCCACAACAACATTCTTCCCAGCAAGGGAAGCCTTTATGGACTCTGCCTGCGAAGATTACATGAACTGAATGTCAAATAAAAAATAAGGCTTAATCTGGATAGCAACATAAATAATAAAAAAATCATTCTTACCTGGTGGCTATATAACTTACTAATTCCCATGTATTCAAGGGCTGATTTTGTGTTATCTGAAAGTTCAGTAGGTATCTCAACATGGATGGCCTTCCTGGCTTTAATTTCTTCAATATGTACCATCTGCTATAGAAAAACATCCAGTGTAACACTCAGCAAAGCCTCATACATATACATTAGACATTACTACAGGGCTTTGATTGCCTGAGACATGTAACGTTAATAATAATAATAATAATAATAATAATAAAAGAAACAACCACATTTTCCTCTCTAATCCAGAACAATTAATAAAAATAAAAAAGTAGAATAAACCTGTCCTCGAGATCCAATGCCCTTCCTGAGGTGTTCAACCAATTCCAATGGAGTAAATGAATTTGTATCCTGCCAATGAAGTTGTAATACATGGCATAGCAAAGTATTTTAGCTTATAAGACAAATATAGCAAGGCTGCAAGAGAATTTTGAACTAGAACCAATAAATTATTAAGATATGTTCAAATTAAACTTGGCAGATAACACCAATTTCTTCAGAAAGAAGTTCAGGAAATGTTTGATGCAGCATATTAAAATAACCGAAAATTAATGCTTGATGAAGCTAAAGGATACAATAACGCATACCAAAAACCAAACAGCTAAGGATATCCTACGGGCCAAGAGTATGACTATGTAGTTCTTGTTAGCCATATAGGATGACCACCTCCCATACATCTACCGCACTAGGGCAAGATACAAAGATGAGCATGCAACAGGTTACTACATAGATGGTTACCACATCACTGGTGACTGGTATTAGGCTGACAATCATCTTGTTGTCAGTGATAATTATTTTCTCTTTCTTCGAGTACTCATGTTAGTCTGGACCTTTTCATTGATTTGCACCGCCTACTAACCGGCCATAACATCATTGATAACAGATTTTTTTTATTCCATCCACACTCTATCCCCAGAAACAGCTCTTGTTACCAGATACTTCATCCAGCAACACGGGATAAGAAATCAGAAGCAGACATTTTCAATTCAATAACTAGAAGTGCATACGAACAATTATATAACCTCTATGGCTCCCGCGTATTAGAAAGATATGTGACATGTTTTCCTTATTTGTGGGATACATTTAGTATGGCGTCAAAAACGAAAACAATTATGACTTCCAATCATATCTAAAATGCCAAATCTTGTATTACGGAAAAGAATAGGTTCAGAAAGTGAGAATTAAAAAAGGATGGGTGAGTGAAAAAAGGATCACAATATTAGAACAACAAAAGCATACACGATATTAAACAAACCCTTGTGGTCTTACCAGATTTTTATCTTTTCGGAGTTAACATTTTAATCGTAAGCAGAGGAGTACTAACAAAGACCATAGCCAAGAAATGCATGAGCAATACACCTACATGACAAAGTTTTCTCGCGGATGAACCTCGTCTCGCGGGTTTCGCTTCATCACTTGCAACAGTTGCAGCTTCCTTTACATAAGTGAGTAAGTTCTCCAAGGAAAAGAATGTGGCATCATTTCCATTTTTAAGCTGCAAGATAGGGGGCCTAGTCATGCAATGGTACAATTATGATCAATATTGTGGTTGGATTACATACAACTTATATTCTTAAGCACAGTAATACATTTTCCTTATCTAGAAGGCCAGAGGATTAAAAGGGTTTCTCTACCCAAAGTTTTCTTAATCTCCATGTCCCCTAGAAAAACTGCAGTATATAACAGGCATACAAATGTATACACACACACTAACTATATTCAAGTAGCCTAAGCATACAGAGAGTCAGAGGGAAATTGGATGTACCATTGACAATCTCAACACCTCCCAAAGGCTATTTTTAAATGAAGTAATTCGTTTCTTCAGTGCATTGACAGTTCTGGATACAGATATTCGCCTTCGAGCTACGGAACATAAATGTAAAACCAACATATACTATTAACCAATTGAAGACTTGTATAATTAAGATCAACTTTTGGAAATGGAAAATGTATGTATATGTTCACTCATACCACTCTTTGGAATATCTTTAGCTCGATCTCTTTGATCTGCCAGAGATTCAAAAATAACAATTGAATCACCCAACTTTCTTTCTTCAACGTCATATTTAGCTAAAGACACTACCTGAAGAGGAATAAGATATACAGTTCGATTAGAAACATGGAACACAATCCATGAAATTCATTCCAAGAACCATCAATGTGGTCTTGTTGTATACTTATAAATTGATAAGATCTGTTCATATTAGCAAGCAATTTTTGATTGCTTAATGTTAAGGATGCTATAGAATAGAATTAATTATAGGATGATTTCCTTTCCATGTGTAACCTAACACTACTTGTATATATAGGGTCTTATTTTAGTTAATCATACATACAATTCTTCTCTTCAAAATCAACATGGTATATATATATAGAGCCTCATTGTTCTGACATGTCTTCATTCAGGCAACTTTTCGGTGACATTTTCGGCAACACTCAGGCGTGGTTGACCATTGTCAAACCCTACATCAAAGATTTCCAATCATCAAAATACTTGAGACCCTTGTCGAATCTGCTCACGCGCCAGAGCTCTTCACCACCCGCCGCCACTCCATTTTCTAGCGCCAACGACATGCCTTTTTCAGACAATATTTCGACTTTGCACCTATTTTTTATCATTTATTGCTTGCCAATATATCAATTTCAAAGGTTAGTTTTCACAATCATGATGGGTTAAATTTTGTTCAGAGGGGCAAATTTTAATGACTATCCCTAGTATCAAGCTTCTCAAAACCTCTCATCTACTATTGCTTTTGTAGCTCAAACTAATGATCCCGATGATTGCAATACCAAGTCCCCAACACTTGAGACTTGGGTTCTTGATCCTGGTGCTTCGGACCATATTTTAGGTAACCAAAATCTTTTTTTTTTTTTTTTCGTTTCACTAATTACAAATCCCTTCTAATTGTAACTCTTGTCGATGGATTCAAGACATGTGTTTTTTATTAATCAGCAAGCTACAAACACCAAGGCTCGAACATGAGACATTGAGGGACCAAGTGAAATCAATCACTTGCCCTACTGAATGCTTGTTCTAAGACATGTGTTAAAGGCATCGGTAATGCAATGTCTCTCCCTCACTATCTTTAGACTCTATCCTTTATAACCCTAAATGTCGTTCCAGTCTTGTTTCTATAAGTAATTAACACGGGCTCATAATTGTTTTGTAGCCTTTGTTGATGACTTTGTCATTATGAAGGACTGAGGTACAGAACAAATGATCTATGTAGGATGTGAGTCACATGAGTTGTATCATCTTATCATGTTTTCTTCTCCGAATGTGTGCACTTATACAAAATTATTATTCGCTATTCACAATCTTCTTTGGCATCCTAGTCCCAACAAGCTACATGCTTGGTTTCTCTCAGATATACCATCTTTAGAGTGCGAGTCATAAAAATTAGGTAAACCCACTCGTATATCTTGAATTGATTCATACTAATGTTTCGGGTCCAAGTCATGTCACTTCAACCTAAGGGTTTTGTTGAAGTGGGTAAATGTCCCACATTGAAAAAATATAAACATAATGAGCTAAATATTATGGTGGAAGTAAAACCCTACTAACAAGGTTGACATTTTAGTATAGGAAGCCCAAGCCAATATGTTTAGCCTATTTATGAAATTTGACATGGTTTCAGAGCTGGTTTTGATCCAGACTTGGCTCAAAGGTGGCCTGTTTATGATGCCTCCTCTTGTGGTCTCCGGCCATCTTGCAGATGGTAATACCTATAGCGTCCCACGTGTGGAAGAGAAATGTCTACACGCTCAGTGTCAATTTATAAAGTCTCCGATTGTGCATGTGTCGAGCTCACCAATAAAAAAAAAATGTGAGACTCGCACGTGAGGGGGAGTGTTGAAGTGGTTAAATGTCCCACATTGAAAAAATATAAACATAATGAGCTAAATATGATGGTGAAAGTGAAACCCTACTAACAAGGTTGAGCTTTTATTATGGGAAGCTCAAGCTATTATGTTTAGCCCATTAAGGTGGCCTGTTTATGATGCCTCTTCCTGTGGTCTCTGGCCATCCTGCAGATGGCAATACATGCAGCGGCCCACATGTGGAAGAGAAATGCCTACACATCCAGTGTTGATTTATAAAGCCTCCGATTGTGCATGTGCCGAGCTCACCAATAAAAGAAAAATGTGAGACTCACACGTGAGGGGGAGTGTTGAAGTGGATAAATGTCCCACATTGAAAAAATATAATAAGCTAAATATAATGATGAAAGGAAAACCCTACTAACAAGGTTGACCTTTTAGTATGGGCAGCTCAAGCTATTATGTTTAGCCCATTTATGATATTTACCAAGTTTCGTAATTGTCACATGCGTTGACGATTATGATGCACTTGGTTGTTCTTAATGAAAGAACAATATGAGTTATATTCCATTTCTAAAGAATTTTGTGCTGAAACTAAAACTCAATTCAGTGTTGGCATATGTATATTGTGAAGTGATTATAATAAGGAATATTTCTTGGCCCCGTATAGTAAATTTAGAGTTCTCAAAGCATGCTTTATCAATCCTCTTGTGTTATCACCCCAAAACAAAATGATAGGTTGAACATAAAAACTGTCATTTGATTGAAACTGCTCTCACGCTTATGCTTCATCGTAATGTTCATTTGGGTTTTTGGGATAATGTTGTTCTCACTACATGTTATTTAATTAACCGTATGTGATCCTCTAGTTTCACAAGACAAAACTCTTCACTCTATATTCTTTCCAACACAGGATACATATCTTTTTTCTTTAAGTGTCTTTGGTTACACATGTTTTGTTCATGATATCTCAGTGGGAAGAGATAAGTTCTCTACTAAGTCAATCAAGTATATCTTCTTGGGACATTTGCATCTTTAGAAAGGGTATGGGTGTTATTCGTCATAAGAATTTATTTTCTCACTAAAACATACTTTTATTTTTATGGATGATACTTTTTTTTAGACTTCCCTTTATTCCTCTTCCTTTGACTATAATCACTCAATTCCTTATCTAGGACCTCCTATTTTTCAATCATCTCAACCAACCACTCATACAAACCCATATGCTTCTTTACAAGTTAAGAGTCATGTCGCCCTTGTCTTCCCTCTGTTGCAGGTAGTGATGCCACTCTAGTTGACTTACCTCTTACTCATACATCACTACTTATCATGGAATTGTCACCAATTAACGAAATACTTGTGCTGTGACAAAGTACTCATTCTACCAAGAATCCTAAACCTCGTTTATACCTTTCCTAGTCATCATCAGTTATCTCCTTCCTATTATGTCTTTGTAAACCACTAGTAAGACGCTTTCTGATTTGGGATGGAAGCAAGAAATGGGCTTGAGAATGAGTTCATCTTCCCTCAAGCAAAACAACATTTGGGTACTCAAATGCAAATTGGGCATGTTCTTCTTTGAAAACGTTCCACAACAGACTATTGTGTAACGTTTAGTGATCATTTAGTCTCGTGAGAAAGTAAAAACACAGGTAGTTCTTGCTAAATCCAATGCAGAAGCTGAATATCGGGCCATGGCCTTTTCAACTTGTGAACTCATTCGACTTGAAACAACTTCTTCAAAAATTGAAATTTCAGGCGGTCAAAGTGTCAAACAAATGAAGTTGATATGTGACAATCAAGCAAGCAACTTCACACATTGCATCTAATCTAGTGTTTCATTAGAAAACCAAACATACTGAAATTGATCATCACTTTAATAGAGAAAATATCATGTCAAGATATATTACCACTAGCATCATCAATTTTTAAGACTAGTTGGCACATGTTTTTACCAAATCTCTCTGTGAACATCGCATAAACTACATTTGTGTCAAGCTTGACGCATACAACATATATGCTTCAGCTTAAGGAGGAGTGTTAAGATCTATTCATGCTAGGGATGTTGTAGATTAGAACTAATTATAGGACGAATTTCTTTCCTTGAACAGCCTAACTCTACTTGCAAATATAGGGTCTTATTTTATTGAATAGTATA